>PVIH01008485.1:0-90576 GCA_004025045.1 Sigmodon hispidus
CGGCCTGTGCCAATTTGTAGAAGTGTATTTCCCACTTTCTCTTCTATCAAGTTCAAAGTGGTTGGGGTTAAGTTGAGGTCTTTGATCCACTTGGATTTAAGTTTTGTGCAGGGTGACAGGCTCGGATCTATTTGCATTTTCCTACACACTTCCTTCCAGTTATGCCAACACCATTTGTTAAATATACTATCTTTTTTCCGAGATACTGTTTTTAAAGCAAGCATAGCTGGATAATGTTAAGAGAAATGTCAGTTAAATGAGATAACAAAGTTCTATATTATGAAACAAGTGTATTCAGTTTTTAAGAATCTCTCTCTCTCTCTCTCTCTCTCTCTCTCTCTCTCTCTCTCTCTCTCTCTCTCTCTGTGTGTGTGTGTGTGTGTGTGTGTGTGGTCATGTGCCAGGGTGAGTATGGAGGTCAGAATACATCAGTTGGAGTCAGTTCTGTCAGTTCTGTCTTTCTACCATGTAGGTTGTAGAGATTAAATTTAGGTCACTAGGCTGGCTGGCTGGTAAGTGTGCCACTATCCATCTCACCAACCCCAGATCAGTTATTAGGAATTGTGTTAATATATTTTAAAGTTAGTAAAAGGACATGAGTTTTAAAGAGATTCTTTTCTCATCAGTAAAAAAGTGGTTGTCTTACATTGGTATGGTTCTAAACCAGAGGATGTTCTCTACACTGAAGATTCTTTTTCTTTGTAGCTAATATCTACATTTCATTGTGTGTTTTCTGCTTGATTTGATGGCTGCACATTTAGATCATCTGAGTTCTACCTCCCCACCCCAACTTGGACTGCATATTATTTAGTTGTCTCAGATGGGGCCCTAGCATCAGTCTGATGACATGTTCTAAGGTTAATTTAATATTCAGAGTTGGAAATGCCATGCTAGACTCTGCTGTCATAGTCTCTATGGCAGACATTGGCAGTCTCTCAAGTTTTTGGACCTTGGACTTTAGTGCACTCTGGACTTTCCTGTAGTAACAATTATAATTCCATATATTTCCTCTTTCATACTTAGAGCTTTAAGATATTAACTGATGAGTAATTTGAACACTCAAACAATAGGTTATTGTCATGAGTAAAACATTGGCCCAAAGTTAGGTCTACTTTGTGATCTCTGGAATCTGTAAATGTTACCGTATTTAGAAAACTGTTAAGCTCAGGAGGTTGTCCGAGATTGCATGGGAATATCTGACATACCCTACTCAGAGAAAGGAGAGTGAGACATGACAGACAGAAGACAAGGAAGGATGGGACCACAGGTTGAGGTGTGAAGGACACAAGTCAGGGCATGTCTATGGTCCTCCAAGTTGTAAGAGGCCAGGAACAGATTTTACTGGACCTTTGGAGAAGCACCACCCCTGTGACCTTCACTTAATTAGGACTGACAAAGCTGGTTTCAGATTTGTGTCCTCCAGAACAGGGAGAGAATAGCATATCACTGTTTAAAATCACCAAAGTTCGGTAGTTTGTTTCAGCAGCCCTAGGGAATATAATTAGATAAATTATATAAATATAATTGCCTTTCAGGTAGAGCAGTGGGGTTTGATAGTATGTTTTCCTTGTCTGCACTGTGTTAAATGCTTGAAATAGCAGAGACTTTCTTTTTGCTTTTCTGTATTTTAGGAGAGAGGTTAAAGTCTGAGAAAAACTTCACAAGAAGTGTGTGAGCGTCTGTGGATGTGTGTGTGGCATGTACCTCCCTCCCCCACAGCATGAATGGTATAGCTGTAGTCTTAACATGATTGTGATAAAAGTAGAAGTCATTACGTTGGCCTTTTAACCTAAATTAGATGCTCATTATATTTAAGCTGTGTTTAATGATCAAGCAAAAGGACGCAATTAATAAGCATGTACCAAAGACTAGAACTATTTTGTTGAAAATTGTTTCTAAAAACGTGAAAGATAATTAGGAATTTTAATAAATGTCTGGTACAGTGGGAATAACTCATCACTTAAAACATTTGCTGTGTTCCTTGATTCTGAGGTGTGCTACTTTCCTTTCTTTGGAAATCAGGGTGTCTCAGTCACTGTTGACATCTTTCCCTCTAATTCACGGTGTCACCAAATTAATGGTGTCATTTTGACTTAACTGTGGTTTACACTTGTGCTTCTGTTTTGCCTTGTGTTGGTCTCTCAGGTGCTCTGTTTACACACTTCTGGACAGTGTTGTAGAAGACAAGCAATTGCTGTGAGAGCTTCTGGTGTCCTCATTTCTTCTTAGTTTTTGCTTCATGTTCTAAGAACTACCATAGCAGAAACTAAGTAAACTAAGTAATTTTGCTGATTGAGATGCAGGTTTTTATTTTGTTTTATTTTTTTCAAAAATCATGGCTTTTCAGCATAGGGAGATTTTAACTCTTAGGTTTATTCTCTGATGATTAGCTATTATATTAGGTGAGTCATTTAATTGGCTCCCTTGCTAAGTGGTGAAAGTGTTCACATTTCCAGCTCATGTGTGGAATAAGATGAATAAGTATTTCAGTATAAAGCCTGTCTAGAACTCAGGAAACAGATATCTGCCCAGGAAGAAAGGGAAATTGGACTTTGCTGCTAATAGCTCCTTATGCTCTTGCTACGATCCCTCTGTTTATTCTATTTAAACCTGTCACTTTCTTGATGGCCTACCTCAGTTTGCCTTCAATATACTATGCTCTGTGTCAGCAACAGCCTTAACTTGGTCATTCTTGTTCTGGACTGTAAAGTCATCCTACATGGTTCTTGGACTTTTCCATGTGTATATGTATTTCATGGTTGTTCCAAACGGATTAAAGGCTTCTGCCCAAGTATTTATATGAAGAACTTTGCCAAATGAGCAGAAAAGACAACAATTCCATTAAAAACGAAATGATGGAGTTCCAGCAGACCCTTCTTACCATGCTCCATATGTTCCATCAACATAGGAAAGGTACCATAACCTCATTATCCACGAGGCAAGTGCAAACTGAGCTACAGTGTGATCTTAACTTTCTTCTCACCAGAGTGACTAAAAACTGAGAAAGGCAAAAGTGTTGGCAGGAGTGTAGAACAGTTGAATCTCTCACATTTTACAGGTGGGAATGTAATTTAGTACAGCCATACTGGAAAACTGCTAGTAAGCTCAAGGCAGATATACCCAGTGGTCTAGCTCTTCTACTCCTCAGAATGTGTCTGTGTATATGGGTCTTCATGTCATGCATGTAGAAGAATATCCATAGCTATACAATCCATCATTGTAGAATTTACCTATAATAGGATGATAAGATACCAGTATGGATGAACTAACTATATTTCTGTATTCAACTTTATGAGTGAATTTCACAAATATACTGTTACTTTAGGAAGACAGACCCCCAAAAACCTGTATTCTGTGCCTCTGTTAATAGAAAGTTCCAAAAACAGGATGGTATTTCCTTTAGGGAGGTTGAGTTTGTGAACCACAGGGCTGAGAAAAGGCACTGAGGCAAGCTTCTCCCCCCCCCCCCCCAGTTTTTTTTTTCTCTGCTGGGTGGAGGAGATCATGCTTTGTTGATAGAAAGTATACTATTCCTTAGTTAAGCTACCTTTAACAATGTTCATTGCTGTCAGCCAGCAGAGTTTGTTTCGCTTGTGGGTACCTAGTAAGTATATGGGTTTACCTCCTTTCTTTTAATGCTTTATAGATTTTTTTCATGAACTATTAGTGTTTTCTGATGGCAAACACACTTATTTTCTCCAATGCAGTATTTTCCACCACCTCCTCCATTTGTCAACCTCTAGACCATGACCAAAATTGCAAAAAATACTGCCATTTTGGTCTTGGTACAAATGTGCTTGCTGTGATTTTTCACAAATGCCTTTAAAGAATGTCACAACATGTCAATTTCGAGAGTCAGGCTTCATGTGAAACTCCTATGGGTCTTGAGAGACCAGTTACAAGTAATAATTTGATGAAAGGCATTGAAAGCCTGAACTGACACATTAAAAAGACTTAAAAAAATCTTGCCGCAATGAGGTTGTTCCCCAAACCTATTAAATGGAGGAGCATGTGTGCCCAGTGACCTTGGACTGACAAACTTACATTTGAGAGTTGACAGGAATGGTTTACAGATGAATGAAATAAGAAGCATGTGTAGTGGGTGGGGTACTGTTGCATTTGATAGAAGAATTGAAACAGAGCTTTAAATTTCATTTACAATCTCTATACTTAAAAAGCAAAAACACCAAAAACCCCAACCCTACTTAAAAGCAACTGAATAAACTGAACCAAACTAAATAACAACAAATCACTGAAGAATTTATCTTTCTGTGAGTAGAGCCTAGAAATGTTGAGGAGCCGAGGACTTTCCTCTGCCTTCCTTTCCTTTCCTATTGAGCCTCTCTTTAGTTCCTGTTGTCTTGTTCACACCCTCTCTGCTCTGACACTTTGCTCCTCTCCCTCCCTCCTCATCCTCACACCCATTCCTCTCTGGTCCCAGCCTACTGATGGCCAGCCTGGAATGTCATGGATGCCTTAGCCTCTCTCTGCTGCACTCAGAAGGGTTTCTGGCTCCTTCTGACTGAAGAAGCTTGTAAGAGTCTATTATTTGCTTTTATTTTCCTTTTTGGAAAATAAGTCCTCCTGTCTCTTTTGGGGGACTGTTCGAGAAAATGAACAAGGGTGAACTTGAACATGGAGTTGAGACAGCTTAATGCAAGTGCCTACTAGGTGCCTAATCTGGATATTAGCTGTGTTAGGATGAATGGAATTTGAGCAGTTATGAGTAAAAATCAATGCCAACCATTATTAGGAAACTTCTGATTTGTTATTTATGCGAAGCAAATTTTATTGGTATGTTAATTTTAATTAATATTTAATTAAAATATTTTAATTTTAAGATGTTACTTTTAGTTAACCATGTGCATTTATTTTCTGTGCTTTAAAAATGCAAGATATTTTTAAATTTATATATTTTTTGGTAGCTCTCTGTGTTATAAGAAAAATGAGGACCTTATTTTTGTGTCTTCATACAAAGTTTCAAGAGAGAGAAACATTTGTATTTTAAAAGTTCTTTTTTTATTTTTTTTTTTAAAGAAGTTTTGGCTTTCATCAAAATTTAAAAAAGATAAAGAGATTTTTCCATACATACCCCAAAGTGGAAGGCTTGGTACAATCTGTGAGCCTACACATCTATCATCATTTCCCCAGGGCCTCCAGCTGATCTTAGTGCCAACTCTTGGAGTTGAGTGTTCAGTGATTTTAAACAAATTTATAATGGCATGTATCCACTGTTGTAGTAGTACACTGTGAAATTTCATTGCTGTAAAGTTACTCTGTGTTGGGCTTATCCCTCCATCATTGCTAGTTCTTGGCAACTGTAGATTATTTTTACTGTCTCTGACCTTGAACTCAAAGAGGTCCGCTTATCTCTGCCTCCAGAGTGCCGAGATGAGAGGTGTGCACCACCACTGCAGGTGAGAACTAGTTACAAGTGTTACTGTCCAATTTATCTATCATTGCAAGGTATACTGTAGGGTTGTTTAAAGTATTAAAAAAACTACATATTGTTTAAGTGTTTGTATGTGTATTTATGTGTGTACACATGTGCCATGGCAAGCATGGGGAGTTCAGAAGATAACTTTCAGGTTGTATGGTTCTACCATGAGAAGCCTGTGGCTGGAACTCAGGCCATCAGGTTGGGCAGCAAGCATCTTTAAACACTGAATCATTTCACTGTCAATTTTAAAATTTATGCTTCTTTGGGGTTATTGTCAAAGTCTAGATGGCTTTGGTTATTTTATATGATTGAAATATGAGTTATCAGAGAGTTTTTTATGTGAACTTGTCTCTGTACTCTGGTGGTTCATTTAGAAGTTGGTCCATTGCATCCATGGTGGTATCTTTCTTTCCCTTGGGAAAAAACGAAGTAAGAATTAAAAACCTAATACTGGGTTCTGAAAATAGCATGTTCTTACATTTCTACATGCAGTGTGATGAGGAAACAGCTTTGCTGGAGAACACCAAAAGTCTTGTAACCCAGAACTAAATCATAATCCTCTCTCTCAATCTGTGGTCTTTCTTCCATTCCTGTTCTGTTTTTTTCTGATTCATTCTTTGCATCACTTCTTTAGACTGCTGCCAACTTTGAATACTATACTCTATGAAATAGGTATAATGAAAACAATATGCTAACTTCTTATTAATTAATGTTTTCTAGCTGGCCATAATTTCTCATGGCATCACAAATAATAAAAAATTTCAAGGGGCTAGAGAGTTGACTCAGCGGTTAAGAGCACCGTCTGCTCTTCCAGAGGACCCGGGTTCGATTCCCAGCACCCACATGGCAGCTAACAACTGTCTCTAGTTCCAGTTCCAGGCAAACACCAAGGCAAATAAATAAATAAATAAATAAATAAATAAATAAAGTTTTTTTTTTAAAAATTTCAATTCGTAAATCCAAGATTCAATAATTATTGGAAGAATGGAAAGTCCCGTGTTGTCGTTTTCATCTGTTTCTTGAGAATACATTTTCTCATCTCCCTTTTCTGCCCTGAACATTGACATTGTTGCATTTAAACTCTTTTGGGAGGTGGTAGACGGTGGTTTGTGAGACAGGGTCTCACTTTGTGGTCCAGGTAGTGCTCTAACTAATGGGAATGAATCTTCTTGCAAAAGTTGTGGGGTGATAGGAAATTGATATAGACTGGGCACTACTTTTTTCTCTCTTAAAAGTTGAATTTATTTAATTTTTTCCATATCTACCACTGCTCCCCTCCCTTCCCTCCTCCCAGTCTCTCTCAGTCCTTCCTTAGCCTCCTCCCCCCATTCATTTCCCAGGGAGGGCAAGGAATTTTAAGGTGAGTCAGTTTGGTCTGGCATATCCAGTTGAGGAAGATCTGTGGGCACACACTTATAATCCCAGTACTTGGTAAATGGAGGTGTGAGTACAAGAAGTTCAGGATTAGCTGGGCTACAATGTGAGTTTAGAACTACCCTGGAATATGAGAAACCCTGTCTTTAAAAACAAAAGCAAGCAAATCTGTAAATAGAAATCTAAACTTCTACTGGCTGATAAGTATTTATAAATAATTTTTCAATTTAATTATTTAAAAACTTGTTTCTTTCCTTCTATCTTTTACATCAGGGAAGATTTAATCAATTAATTAGAGCAATAGCTAATTTCAAAAAGATCGTAGATTTAGTGTGTCTCTTTTACTATCTCAAAATCCTCACAGTTACAAAGGTTTGGCCATGGTTTACTAGCACTGTTGATTTCAGCCAAGGTAAGTCAGAATTCCATGGTGATCAGATGGAATGGTAGAGGAAGACAGGAGCAGGCAGCCTGGCTGGGTGCAGATGCACCTATAGAAGCTATACCTACCAGTGGCTAACTTCCTTCAGCCAAGCACCACCTCCCAGTAAACCCACTAAGCCGTGAACTTACTAGTAAGTTAATTCATTAGTGAAGTTGGCATACTCATGATCCAGTAATTTCCTAGCAGTCTTTTAGAGGGTCCATAGTCTTTACAGGGAATATTTTATATCTAGCTCATAAGAGTCAGAAGGATTGAAACAGTTTCTCCCCCAGCCCTTTGAAATAAAAAAAAATAATGGAGCTGGAGGGACAGCTCGGCAGTGAAGAGCACTTGTTGCTCTTGGAGAGGATCCGGATTTGGTGCCCAGCACCATATGGCCACTCTCAACCATCCATCGCTCCAGTTTTAGGGGATTCTATGCCCCCTTCTGACCTTTGCCAGAACCAGTTACATACATGGTGCACGAATGTAACACAGGCAAAACACTCATACATTAAACAAAATGCCCAGCATCATTCATACAAAGAAATTAAAAAAATCAAAATGGTTTTTAGTCTTTTAAAATTTGACTTAAATAACTTTTTTGTATGAAGTGTTTTGTCTTTTTGTATGTTTGTGCACTATGTTGAAAGCCCAGGGCCTGAGGAATCCAGAAGCATGCACTGAATACCCTGGAACTGATGTTACAGGTGGCTGTTAGCCACTATGGAGGTGTTAGGAATTGAACCTGGGTCCTCTGGAAGTGCAGTCAGAGCTTAACTTCAGAGCCATCCCTCCAGCCTGGTTATCAGGGTTTATTTTATAGTTTCGAACGTAGTGTATTTTCTTTTATGTTCTATACATTTTAAAAATCATTTTCTCTATTATTATATTGCAGTTTTGGCCAGGCTTATGTCTAGTAATATTTTGTGGGTAGAATTACCTTCATATTTTTCCATTAAGCTTTTAGACTTTGAGATGATTCTAGTTGTAAAGATTTTCAAAAGGCAAAGAAGAACCTAATTCCACAGCCTCTCCTGAGTGAAGGCTTCAAGGACTCACAGAACACATACCAAAGCAGAGTTGACATCACTGCCTCTATTCAGATTTGACCAGTACTCTCTTTTTTTTTTTTGTCTACTCCAGGATCCAAATTAGGATCCCACACTTCATTTAGTGGTAGCATTTCTTTAATTTCTCCTACTGGGTGACAGTTGTTACATCTTTTCTTACCTTTTATGATAGCAAAGTTTTTGAAAAGGAGCTAGTCACCTGTACAGTGTCCCTTGATTGGTTTGTCTGAAGTCACCCCTCCCCCATATTTGATTGGTTACATAATATTAGGGGATCCCTTCCAGTAGTTGACGCTCTTGTATCCTGTCAGTATGTGCTATTAGTGGTACCCTCATTTATTTGACTAGAGTGGTGTCTGCTACATGTCTCATATCAAGTTGCCACTTTTGTTTGGTTTCTAATTTATTGCTTGATACTTTGACTGTGTGATGTCTTGTTTATGCTTAAATTTTAACCTGTGAATTTTTGCATCTGCCCCTGAGATCCCCTGCATTAGCCACTTCTGGGTGTTACATGTTGTTTTTCTGTGTCCTTCACTTATTACTTCGGACTGTTCTGTGATGAGAAGTTGCTGTTTTGGTGGTTCATGTAGTATTTTGTATACCCACTGCCTCACATTATCTATCCTTGGGGCATCACTGTCTTCTCTCTTCTGTTTGCATTGTTTTAACTCCAGCCCGTGGAAGTTCTTTCACATCTTCCGTCTTCATTTTTTCTGCCAACTACACCTTCATTTCCTCCCTGCCAGACACAGCTCCTGTTTTCTCTGATCCTGCACTGGGTTCAGCCACTTTTCCCAAATAGTTTAACCAATTTCCTCAAGACCCAGGTCTGTCCTATTGAGGAGCCACACTTATAATGAAGGTCCAAAGGTCCCTGTAGTTGTTGCTTCTTGCCCTTCTCAGTAGCTAGAGCATTAGGAGCTGTACACTTCTGGTGTCCCAGCAGTCTGCAAAATACAGAAGCTATTGGCTTTACCATTTCTTAAGATTACAGTATAGATTGGATTCTCATTTCCCTTTTTATGTTTCTTAGGAAATTTGTTCACAGTTTAATGATGTTATAATACTCATTAAATGTTATACAACACCAAGACTGGAACTTCTTTAAGTCTGGAATGATGTGCCCGTGCTGCAAGTGAACAGTAAATAAATGTTTATTGAATAAAATAAAATTAGACCAGCTTAAATAGATATGAAAATTACCTAAGTATAATTATTTTTCCTAGTTAATAAAATGGAACATTTATCCATAAACTGGATAGTAGTTTCCATCATATTAATTGAAAATTTGCTACATACTTAAAATGTATGAATTGAATTTATTATATATATATTTTCAAATGCTAATTTGAAAGCTAATGTTCTCTTCTTGGGGCAGATTTTGCCTTTAAGTTTTCCTACTGAACTTGCTGAAAAAAAAAAATTCAGGCATAATCTATACTGATTCTAGATTCTTACCCAGGATTCTAAATTATTGTGGATACTTGGAGCACCATTAGAAGACACATTAAGTCTTGATTCAGCTGTGTCTGGAAGTGATCCTATGCATTCTGTAGGTGAAAGAGCATTATAATAGCTTGGATTAAAAAAAAAGTAGATGCTTTTCTCCAGCGTCGTAAATAAACTTTTATGATAGAATGTACCTTTTTTCATGACACAGGAAATGAGGACTAGTGTTGGGGCAGAGATGGCGGTGGTCTTTTTCAGTAGAGGCTGTTTTGGATGGAAGCTGAGGAATCAGAGAGAGTAAGAAACTATTCAAACTCCTGGTTTACTATAATTTAAGGTGCCTAGAATGTACCATATGTAATGTTGACTTTGTACTTAAAAAAAAAAAACCTGTATAGACTGTGTTCTAAGTTTGCTGTGTCAGAAAAGCTGGGCAACTCAACACCATTTCCAAGCTAATGTAATAGAGCCTCTGGGGTGGTAGTAAGGAGGGTGTTGGGTCACAGGTGTGATTGGAGTAGCCTTGTGGGATCAGAAGATGTCTGTTCCAGGGCTGCTGCTTATAACTACAGGTTTTGGAATTGGGCCTGGGGTTTTTGACTGACATCTCTGAATGCTTGTTATTGGTTTGTTTCTGGCACTATGTTTTTCTTTCTCTGTTAGTATATATTGTGTTTTTATGGTGTATAACACAGTGTATCTAGTGGCAGCTTGTGCATCGTTTTCTCATGTGAAGCAAATGCACATCGTTCTGATGCATAGTGTGCATTTGTTCACTTGTTTTCAGACATAGGGTTAAGCATAGGATATTTACATCAGAGTACCTGCATGAGCTTGGAGGGCATTCACAATCACTGAGATAACATGAGAATTCATTTTAAAAATTCAGGCAATTCAGTTAATTGCCTGTAAACTCAGCTAACAGGAATCAGAGGTAGAGGTCACCTGCCACAGCAAGGGCTGCTCAGATGAGCTGATGAACTATCCAAAGAAAAAGCAAAACATTAAAAAACAAAAACCAACCAACCAAAAAGCCACACTTCCCCAGCTTTTCTACAATTCTGTTTGTATCTCTCATCCTCAGCTGAAAAAGGTAGATAAACGGGGTAGGTAAAAAGAAACTGATTATATTATGATTGTTGCTTATACTAAGCATCCTACTGTGGAGATCCCTTCTTCCTCCCCTCTTTCTTCTTATCAGTCAGATATAGAAACCAAAAAAGAAGGACCAGAGAAACTGTATAGTCTTTGTGCCCATCCATACACAGAGAGTATAATGGTCTTCTGAGTTTACTAATTTATAAACACGGCCAGTTGACTCTAGTCCTAGCACTAGAAACTCTAGCAAACAACTAGTCCAAACTTCATATTTATTATGAACAGCTGTCCAGTTGCCTAAAAGTTGTCTTTCTTGACATGAAGTCTGGGAGTCTCTTGTCTCATAGATTCTTCTCTGTAACCAGGACACATAGTTTACTTTTTAGATTGTTTACACCAGGGTTCTTGAAAGAGCCACTAACTACTTTGATATTGTTGATGGGCTCAGGTACAAAGTTGGAATGTGTAATGATCTCAAAATACTCCTTTCATGTTCCAGTCCAACAAGCCTTTAAGATGTCTGTCTTGCCTGGTGTCTTGCCCCCATTGTCCCCCTTAACTCCATTCTTTAGTGGCTAGAAGCCAAATCCAGAGCTCCCATTCCTCAGGCATCCATTACTGGTAGATTATCCTGTGGTCTAAGCAGCTGTCCATTTGCTCTGGGAGTTCTTTGAAGATTACTTCCACCAGAAAAGCAAGAATAGAAACTTTCTTCATTTGGTTACATTCACTATTCTGTAAATTCTTGGCTTTCATGTGACTTGGATATTTTATTGGTGTATGATCCAGAAGACACATCTGAATGGGTATCCACTTGAAAAGAACACCCCGGGCCTCTATCTCAGATGATATCACCTAGTTAAAGCACCTAGTTAAAGACTGTGTCTCCTGGGTGTAGTCAACACAGGGCCTTTCAAAAACTCTTCCTGCTCCATCCCCCGCCTGCTGCCTATAACTGGGATAGCTTGCTGGCCACTCCACTGTGCACTCTACAGTTCTGTTCCCAGAGGAAAGTCAAGTTCAGATTCTAAAATAATGAAAACAGTGCTTTCTCTGCAAGGCATTGTCACGTATCGATCATCCTGTTGCCATCCGAAGATGACCCCATTTCCTAATGTCTTTTCCCACTATTTTCTTCTAGGCTGTATCCCAGTCTGTTGCTTTGTATCTAGGAACATGATTACTACCACCTCTCCACCACTCAGACTTATATTCATCTTATGGTTAGAATGTGATACTCAGGAGCTTCAGAATGAGCAGTAATGAATACTTTTAAAATATTTTATTTTTTAAATTGTGTATATTTTCATGCTCATGAGTGCACATGAATATGTGTGCCACAGAGGCCAAAGGTATCATAACTCCCAGAGGTAGAGTTATGTGATCTTGTTGAGTGGACTGGTCCATTGTGGGTGCTGGAACCTGAGTTTAGGTTTTCTGAAAGAGCCGTGTGTGCCGTTAACTGCTGAGCCATCTTGGTAGCCTCTATAGTGAGTCACTGGTTTCACATTACGTTGGAATCTGTTCTGAATTGAAGTTTAACTTTCTCATGCCGATTCAGGACTTCACCGACCTTAGCAGAGTTTCCTGTTTCTGTTTCTTCCTGATTTGTTGGTGAGGTCCCTCTAGATCTCTGCCTTCTACAGCCACCTCCTGGTGGCCATCTGTATCTGGGATATCCAGACAGATTTCAACTGGCTCCTCCACCCTGCCTGGACTGTGCATATACGCTGCAGTAACCTGTCTCAGTCCCAGTGGACTCTTGTACTGTGCCCATCACAGGAAACTTGCTTGGGTGAGGCCCTAGACTTCAATAAAGGCCTTGGCCCTGTCTCTCTGGCTCCTCATCTGTTGGTTGTGTTTATTAGCCTGTGACCTTTGCATCAGCCATCATCGTTACCCTGGTTCTCATGGATCCAAGAGAAATAACCTACTTTTATTTCATGTGTTTCTCTTGTGTTGTCTCTTTAGTGTTTTGTTTGATCTATATGCTCAGACCTGACTTTTCTCCAGTCAGATTCTCTTCAGAGAGTTTCTATCATGGCATGAATAAGTTGGCTATGGGCCAGACAAGAGCCATAAGGGTCTCTGGTAAAAAAAAAGACAACTCCCCCAAACTGATATGTATATATATCTACACACACACACACATGTATATATATATAATAGGCTTTTTAAAAATATCTAAATCAGGGACACCTGATCAAAGGTCAGACACTTTCTGCAATGATAATATCCCATGAAAACAACACGTTAGAAACATCCACAACTACATCTCCTAGAGCCCCATAAGAACAGATCTAGAATGTGTAGTGACTCTCAGAGAGAGACCACAAGGCCAGATTCTAGAGAAATACAAGAGCATAATTTGCTCCTAAGCCAGAAGCAAATGTGCAGTAGATATCTGATCAGCCCCCTTCCTCCTGGGGGAGAGCACTGCCGATTCCCCCATGCTTCTCCTCCACTCCCTCTGCTGAGTTACTTTGTACAGCAGAACCACTGTGCATGTACTTATTTACATAAGACAGTGAATGCATAAAGGCACAGTCTATCCAGAAGTATTTCCAGCAGGAATTCTATTGAGAAGAGGTGCTCTGCAAACTGCATACTTAGTGTGGAGAGTGTTTGGGTATGTGTTGAGCTTTGTTGTTGATGGTGGAGTTGGAAGCTGTTGTGGTGGCGGTTACATCTATTTTGGTAAACCCAGTTACTGGCCTCTGGGAACAGTTTGTTGAAAACACAATCATCTCCATCGAAAAACAAACCCACACACGAACCTTGCTTAATGATATTATTACACGCTATGTTATGGAAACAGCATTGTTACTGTTGAACTTCACATGTGTGCAGGATAACAACACCGTTGCACATAAATACTGTTTATAGATGGATAGTTGGAAGCAGTGTTTTGAAACTTCACTGGCTGTCAGAATGAGAGCAGGCCTAAAGGTTGTTTTTACTGTCTCCCTACAACAAGCTGGACTCCTCCCCCTAAGCTTTTGATTTGCTCATTTTGAGGTGGACGTGAGAATGACTCTCTAAGTTCTGGTTGTTGCTCATACTGATGTTTCTGGTGCCATGGTTTGAGGACCATAGGTTTAAGGTAAGGACATACCAGCGGGCAAGTGTCTGATATGACCAGTCCAGAGTGGTATGCTGTTGCTATTTAAACTTCTAAGAAAAGCCTACTATGGAATGAAAACATGTTGGCTAATGGAATTTCAGACTGGGAGCCAGATAGGCAGACATCTATTGCTCCACAGCCCTTTAAAATAACATCCTTGCAGCCTTTTTTGGAAGCAGGCCAAGCATGAGTGTTTTCTCCTGAGAGAAATGGAATAAATTGAGATAGGGAGGGAAGAAGGATGGAGGGTGAGAGAATAAGAGAGACTTTTAGGTTAGCAGTTGTTGGGGGGGGGATACTTGTGAGTTTTGCTAAGACAGGAAAGGGTAGGCTTGGACTTGGAAGTTTTGTTCTGTGGCAGACTCAGTTACACTTTCTGAGGCAAGGATGGCAGGAGGGATTCTTCTGCTTTCCTGTGCTGAGGTGATGGTTTCCAAGGCTGTTGAGGGAAGGAAGTACACTGACTGGTAGCTAAGGTTTGCTGTGAAAGTTGCTGCTCTCCTGTCTTTAACATGAACACTCCTAGAGGCCTTTCAGTAGCTATTAGGTGGATGTAGGTATCTGGGATGTCCTTGTATCTGCATGTGATGCAGATTAAATTAGAATGTCGATGATGGTTTAGCCTACCTTCTGTCATCCTATAATGTTACATACTTATGCTTCTGCTTCTACTAATGGCTATAGCTCAAGATGTGGGATTGAGAGATGATGAATGATAAAGCATCCTTAATGGGCCTTATTCTATTAAGACCTGTATTATATTAAAAATAAATTTTAAAAAATTGTATTTCCCTCCCCCGTTTGGAAAAAATAAACTACAGCAATTGATTCAAACATTTTCTAACTATATTTTTGCAAATATTCTTTCCAATACTTGATTTATCAATTTTGTTTGGTCTTAACCATTTTATCCTTTTTCTAATTATAAAAGCAATACATTTAATTTTGTGTGTGAATCACTTCAGAAATAAACATGCTCTCCCCCATTCTAGTAAGAACCTAGTTGTAGTGAGCAATGTTAACCTGTTTCTGTTATGTCTTTTTAATATGGTACATTTTAATATTTTTAAGTGGATTTAAAAATTGTATTATGCCATTCTTATTTTCCAGGTTTAGTTTTTAACTTTGACATAGCATAGGTCTAGCTTGAAATTAACAGAAAGAGAGATACAGAGATATGATTAATTTTTAATTTTTTTAAGACAGTATTTCAAGTAGCATATATAGGACTTGCTGTGTAGATCAGGCTGGCCTTGAACTTCTTTAAGTATATTTATTTTTTGCTATGTGTATGTCTACCTTTGTGTATGTATGCCAGGTGTGGTGAGAGTACCGGAAGAGGCCAGAAGAGGGCCTGGGATGCTCTGGAGCCAGAGGTCCAGGCAGTTGTGAGCCCTCAGATCAGAGGTCTGCTGGAGGACCAGCATGTGCTTTTTACCTAGTCCTCTAATAATATTCTGTAGAGACTCAACTTTGACTTAGTGAGATTGAATATCTTTTTATATGTTTTAGTTTACTTTCTTTGAGTTTTTTTCTTATCATGTTGTTGGAGTTCATTAAAGATAATACCCCTTTCTCTTATATTTGAAAGCTTTACCTTCATAGTTTTGCATAAAATTTGAAGGTTTGTAAGATAGTCTCAGGTTGTTCCTATCTGACATAATTAGGAATAGTGTTGATAGTCTTGGTCTTAGATACGAATCCAGAACTTAAAATAGGGCAAGTAGTAGGGAGCATATTTAAACTAAATTTAGAAAAAAAAAGATCAATAACCAGGCTAGGGATCTATTTGCAATAAAAATTATCATACAAATCTGCTATTGGAATACAAAATAAAAATAGGTAACATTAGTGAAACCTAATGTTTTGAAGGAAATATATGATACAGGGTGTACATCTTGTTAGTGAAAGATGCATTGTATAAATGGCAAGTGGCCGAGGCTAGAGAATATTTAGTGGTACAGTGCCAGGCTGTTTTGAACAGAGGCTTACATAATATTCCAATTATTTATACCTAAAAAACCACAAACCCCCAAATGTAGAGCGATAAGTGCAGACCTGTTTCAGGAGAAAGGGAGACAGAGGAGTAGCATAAGTTCCGTAAGTTCAAAGGGCATTTCAGTGACTCAGAGCCACAGATGCCACTAGAACTCAATAAGCACATTTACCTGTGACAAAGAAGTATCAATGAAACACACCTGATACTCAAACAGTGTAAACAGACCCTTCATTTCAGCATGCTTTTTAATGTTTGCACGTCCATAGTGGAAATACAAAAAAGGAAAACAAGGTATTTTAGGAGTTCGATCGGAGATGATGCTCACTGGAGTCTTCATGGGACACATGCATTGTAACTATTACCACACTTGGAAAAGCGTGAATCCCAGTACACCTGGTTTTACTCTTGCATGAAAAGAGCAGAGCCCTTCTTATTCTCATTGGCTTTTGACTTCTGAGTTCTGGAGTCTTTACCACCTCTCCTTAAAGTTACCAGAATTTTAAGAAATGTTAGGGGTTTAATGGAATTATGTTTTTTTGTTATATACAAGTTCCTTGAGCGCATAGGGCCAACAGCCCTTTGAGGATGGTGCTATGACACTTAAACTGTCTTTTGAGTTCATGAGATTTGGGGACCTTTGACACAGTGGCCCTGTATCTGCAGGATGTGTCCGTTGTTCTTTCTCCCTGCTTACCTTGGTGAACATTACCAAACAAACTTGCCACCTGATTTTAAAACTAAAAAGAAAAGAAATACTGCCTTTAGTTTTCGATTTTGTATTTTCTTTTTTTCTGGTTTTAGAAGAGTCTTGTGCTTCTCTGTGTCTAGTCCTATCTTATAGCCTGAATCTTTTATCAGTCTTTTGTTTTCTTTATCCCGCACCTCCAAGATTCACTTTCAGCTCCTCCTGAAAGCTATGACTGGGGTTTTGTTGACTAGAATTTCTTCTCTTTAGGTCTTTAGCTCCTGGAGCAATAGTTGGCACTGGGGTAGTGTCCTCACCTATCTCATTCTGCCATCTGTAAACACTTTCATTCTGCCTTCAGTGGTTTGGCCTCCCGAGGGAGGATCCCTGATGCAGAGTGTGTGTGAAAGGCAGCTGATAAGACTGAAGATATTTTCCTTCAGTGGAGAGGAAGGGTGGATTGTGGGAGAGGTCTGGATAGGCTGTTGTCACCACTGCCCATGTTTCAAGTGTTCTGTGAAGTTCTCATTCATCCATAGTTTTGTGAAGTCAATAAATAAATTTTATGGTAAGGAAGTTACAAATATTTTGAATTTAGGGCAGCCTCGAGCATGGTACCATGGTTATGGCTGGTGATAAAAACTGAACTATATTACCGTGATACATTGATGTACAGCTTGTCATTTGTATTCAGTGACACAGAATGGAAATGGGAATATCCTTTTTTTTTTTTTTTTGAGATTATGGTACAATTACAACATTTCTCCTGTATTTAAATGTGACTGTCTTAATGTAACAACTTCCCACTATAGCATGCCTCTTTTTATTTAAACTGTTTTCCTTTACATCCCTATTTCCTACCCTACTCACAGTTCAAGTTGGCATGGAACCTGCCTGCCTAAGCCTTCCAAGTGTTAGAAATATAGGTATGGGCTACCATGCTTGACTTTTCATTCTTTTTTATTTTGTGTATTATGTCTTAATGCCTAGTCTTGATCTTTGATATAAGATAATATATTCTTACTGTAGAGTATATTTTTTTGAGGCAGGATTTCTCTGTGTAGCTCATGGCTATCCTAGAACTTACTCTATAGACCAGGCCAGGACTGACCTCGGACTCAGGAGATCTGCCTCCTCTGCCTCCTAAGTGCTAAGTCTAGGATAAAGATGTGCCACCACACCACCAAGCCAATACTTTTTAAAAAAAATATAGTTTTAGCTTATCTATTCTTGGCCTAGAGAATCACTTTTTTAAAAAAAAAAAAAAAAACAAAAAACATTTGTTAAGAAATGCATGGCCTTATATGATTGGTTAACTTTGTTTGAACACCACCATTCTGTCTTAATAAAGGCTATGAATCCTGTATGCACAGAGAGGAAGAAATTGTATTGTCTTGAGGATTTATTTGATAGCTTTGGACATGAGGTTAATTTTGCTTATGATTATGTATTTTTTTAAATCAAGTTTGGGAGGGAAGTAGTGTACAGAAGAAGAGTTATCTTAAAAAAGAAAATCTCATCCTATTAAATATCTTTTAAAATATTATACTAATTTACTAATATGTTAATTACAAATTTAAAAGTACATTTATATGTTTGTGTGCATGTGTGTGTACACATGTGTGTGCCATGCTGCACATGTGAAGAGCCGGGGAAACTGGTTCTCTCCTTCCACAGTGTGGGTCCTCAGAGATTGAGTTCACGTCACAGACTTGATGGCAAATGCTTCACCCGCTGAGCTATCTTATCTTTCTAGACCGGTAAATATTTTGAAGAGATACCATTGTTGTTGTTATTATTATTTTAATGGTAGAAGTTTTGAGTGTAGACACAGGCTACATGGCAGGTGCTTTTAGCTTTAAGAAATATTTGCTTAGCATTTCCTTGGCTGTTTCAACAGATTGCTGAAGATGCCAACTATTAGACTGTGCGTATGAACTTGCAGATCCAGGCTCAGTTTATGCCCTTCTCAAGGATAAATTTACTACCAAAGTTATGCTCTAAAGTTCAAAAATCTTTGCAAAAAAAAAAAAAAGTCCTCAAAATTGACTCCCCACTTTAGCATTAAGCCAAGCCCCATCTCTCTAGTGAGCATTCAGGGGTACTTAACAATCTTGATACTGCCAATTGAAGTACTTGGTAAGTATTGATTTGGGACAAAGAGAATTAATTTTATATGTTTGAGACAGATTCACCTTCATGTAGTATTCTTTCTCCCTACAAAGCAAGTGATTAACCACTACTTTAATTTTCAATTAATCAATAGATTCCTACTGGTAGATTTTGATTACATGCAATCCTAACAGCTTCCAGACACACTTCTTTTTCCCATATGCTTACCATATGCGGGGTAAAGCCAATGCAGAATAAATTAGTGTGAAAGTAGGAACACTCGGTTCTTTTGTAGAGTTCATCTTGAGTGACAGAAGACAGCTCAGAATCATTTCAGCTGTGAGGCACCTTTGAAAAGTGATATGGAAAAGAACCCATTTATGAGTGCCAAGGTCTGTTTTCATAAATGTAAATTTGAAAGTTCATTAAAATTTTGGCATGTGATTTGGAATGCATAATATCTGGAAATGAGTCAAAGCCAGAAATCTGTATCCTTATACCAACAGCATGTTTCACTGAAGACTGGCTTTGTGTGGTTGTTTAATATTTAAAAGGTTAAAAAAATAGTATTTACTTGATGGTAATGACTCTGGAGTCACATCAGGATGGAGAAGCTGCAAAAGCAAGGATGCGTTTGCCGTCTCAGAATGCTCACCAGCCACTCTTTTTGTATAAGAAGGCTGGTGACTTTTTCACAGTAACCGCTGGCCTACTGAACAAAACTGAAGTGCATATTTACTATTGACTTTGAGGCTGGGATGGTTGGCTGTGAAGGACATTTCAGTTTTTATAAGCACAGCTTAAGGATGGCTCCTGTGGGCTGAGACTAGGTGGTAGGTAGTGCCAGTAGTTAGTGTGAATAGTTAATGCTTATGGATTCTAATGGGACATGGCCAGTCTGCTGCTAACCTGTAGCACAAGCCTTTCAAGGTAAGGCTGCCAAAGCACAGGCAAAGAGGAGAAACCCACCAGTTGTTTGTTCAGATGGCCCCATTTCTTCTGTGGTAACAGAAAAGCATGTTTCCACCTTTTTTTTTCAGAGTTTTACATGTGAGGCACACAGTAGGCAAGGTAAGGATCAATGAGAAATTAGCCAACCCGGAAACATTTATATTTTAAAGTTTACACACCCTCAAAATTTTATCTTCATCTCTGCCAATTGTTTTTGCTGTTATATATGTGTATTTTGTACAGATTCTATTTTTTATTATCCTTGTTTTAATGTTTTAGTTTATGCATCTAGACGTTTTGTTTGCATGTGTATTTATACACCATGTGCTTGCTTGGTGCTGTTAGAGGCCAGGGGAGGTTATTTGATGTTTTGGATCTGGAGTTACAGATGCTCGTGAGCTGCTGTATGGGTACTGGCAATCAAATCCGGGTCCTAGTAAAGCAGACCGTGTTTGAATGAGCCATCTCCCTAGCTCTCTAGTTATGAGTTGTTTTTAAAGGTTCTTTTTCTATGATATGTGGGCTCTCTGGTGACTAAATTCCAGTTTTGTTAGACAGGAGGAAAGGTCAGTAGTGCACCATAGTAGAGCAAAGAAGAGGGTCAGCAGGTGAAGAAGGGGTCACCAGCTTTGCATACTGTGTTCCCAGAACTTGTGATTCTGTCCAGCCCACGCTGCCACATAGTGTGCCCTTTATAGGTAATGTTTGTAATTAGCCATGATCCTGCACAAAGTCAGTTTATAATCACTGTCATCTTGGCTTATTTCCTCTCTTGGCCTTTGATCCATGTGACTTTGACACATGCTTCTCACTAACTTCTGTCGATTCTCATTCTGACAGGATGCTTTGATTATCCCCTCCTCCTGCTCCACTTCCCCAGCTCAGTTCCAGCTGGGAGTCACTAAACTGGGTGCATCTGTCACCTGAGTTTCACTTCTCCATTGCACCTTTTGGGTTGTTTTTACTTCTTTTGGGTTTTGAATTGGTAGTTTTCCCTATTTCCACATGCCCTTTCCTCAAATGATTTTCTATAGCATGCTCAGTTATTCTGAAAATGGGTCTCCTACCAAAGTTTTCTACTTTTTTAAAGATTTGCTTATTCATACCTTTTACTCAGGTTTTCACATAGCCTGAGCAGACCTCAGACTTACAGTCAGCTGAGGATGATCTTGAACTCCTGGTCCTGTTTGGGTCTCTCCAGTGCTGAGATTACAGGCATGGGTACCGGTGTCTGGCTCGGAAAACCTTTATTTGACATAAAAGTGTGTATATTTATGCCATACGACCTCCTTTAAAATATGCGTTGCACAGTGCAGAATGATTAAACATATGTATCACTTCACATATCATTTCTTCTGTGACAAGCACTCTTAAAATTTGTCAGTGTTTTTCAAAATACATTGTCATGAACTCCAGCCCCTGTTCTGTAAATTATGTCTTTTGGTCTAATTTCTCTTTAACGGAAGCTCTGTATGCTCTGGATGGTATTTCCCACTGCTTCCTCCCTTCCTCCAGGGCCTAGTAACCACTGTTGTATTCTCTTCTTACCAACTCACCTGATTGAGATTCCACATACAAGTGTGATCTTGTGCAGTTCTCTTTGTGTCTGTCATATTCCACTTAACATAATGTCCTACAAGTTTATCGGAGTTGTCACAAGTGATACGGTTCCTTCTTTTAAAGGTTGGATGCTAGGCAATCACTCTGTATCTGAGTCACATCCTCAGCCCTGTTTTTGAAATTTTAATTGACATATGACAGTTACATATATTTATGGGGCACCTAGAGTAGGGTACTTTGGTATATGAATGCTGCATGTAAGGAACAGATTAGGGCAGTTGGCATTTCTATCTCCTTATATATTTTTTAAAAAATTCCTTTTAATTGAAAAAAATTACTTATTTTTAACTTTTAAATTATTATTTGTTATTATGTGTGTGGGGGCATGGAGGGAGAGGAGCATGTACATTTGAGTACAAACATACATGGAGGCCAGGATAGATGGGCAGAGGCCTCAGAGCTAGAGCCACAGGCAATTGTGAGCCACTGTATACAGGTGCTGAGAATCAAACTCTGTTCCCCTGCAAGGGTAGGTAATACTACATGTTCTTAAACTGCTAAACAATGTATCTGGCCATTACATTTATTGTTTCTGTGTTTTGTGTGTTGTGTCCCATGAGATTTCAATTACTGAGGTTTTTTTTTTTTTTTTTTGGGCTTTTAAAGTGTTACCTTCATTTTCTTTTTGTAAATGCCAGCTTTTTTTTTTTTAAATATAAGCATTTTGTGTGTGTGTGTGTGTGTGTGTGTGTGTGTGTGTGTGTGTGTAGTTTAACTGACTCTCTCCTAGGTCTTAATGAGGGTTTGTTGGTCTATAATAAGTCCTAGTTATAGTTGTTGATAACTTGTCCTCATGGCTTGATGCTTAGTGATGTGAGGAGACAGTTACTGTCTCTAATGTCTTTGTGATACAGTGTAGGGTAGAGGCTGGAGTGTACTCAGTATACTACCAGTTTATTACTATGTGGAACTTGTGGTATATTATTACATCTTACAGTAAATGAGGGGTATAAAACATGCTTTTGAGTAAAGATTTGTGCTGTATCATGATTTGTGGATATAGAGAGATGTATATCATGATTTCTTAGTATTTAAACTTGTGAATAGATTCCATGAACCACAATTCTTGAAATATCGAAGGAAAAATTTACATTTGATTAGGGAAAGAGGAGTTATAGTGTGTGTATGACTTATGGATGAGAAATTACTTCAAGCTAAGGAATTATTTGAAATTCTGTATTATAAATTGTTATTAAAATTATCAGGAGGGGGACTTGGGGAGATGGCTCAGTGTGTAAGAGTGGTTGCTGAGCAAGCACGAGGAACTGAGTCCTTGGATTCCCAGGGCCACATAAACACCGGTGTGATCATCTGTGCCTGTAGTTCTAGCATTAGGGCGCTTGCTGGCCAACCAGACCTGGGGTTCAGTAAGAGACACAGTCTCAAGAGAATAAGGGGAAGGGTAACGAAAGGCAGCACATTAACTGTAGGCTCACATTGCACATATTGTCATTCATAGTCACACACATAGACTCAGAAGACACACACACAGACACACACACAGACACATACATAGACACACAGACACAGACACACAGACACACACACACAGACACAGACACACAGACACACACACAGACACACACACAGACACACACACACACACACCCCAGACCATAAAAACCCCAAACAAACTAAAAAGTAAAAGATTTATTGGGAGGACTGAGGTGAAACCTAGGTTTTGGTGCCTTAATCACAGGGAGAACATCAATGTGGAAGAAACAGAAGATGATGCATTTTCATTCAGGAAGTCGCCATCACCTTTTCTGTGTCATCTGTATTGTTGTTTTATTTCTTATCTATTTTTAGAAAGGTCCTTTTCCCCATATATCCTCACTGCTTACTCATCCTTCCCTATTCCCAGTCTCCCCTCCCCCAGTCAGCCTTCAGCCTCCTCCCCCACCCCACTCTCCAATACTCTCTCCCAAAAGGGCAGGAAGTTCCAAGAGGGGTCAGCTCAGACTGGCACATCCACTCCAGGCAGGTTTGATTTCCTCACCCCAATATCAAGGCTGGGGTAGGCACTCCTCTGCTGGCAATGGGCTCCAAAGTGCCAGCCCATTTATAGGAACACAGTCTGATCCCACCCCTCCTCTTCAGGTTCTATATACTGCCCATGCCAATGTCGTTGCCTACCCTTGGAGGACCTATCTCTTTGTCCTATGGTTCCCCAGGGACTGTTCTTGATTTAGTGAGCTCCCCAGAGCTCTAGGCAGCCATCTCTGTGGGAATCCTCCTCATACTCCCTATCTCCTTGTTTATACAGACTCTTCTCCCCAACTCTCCAGCTGTAAAGGGAGGTTGGCCCAGTGCTCATCCATGGATCTCTGCCTCCACCTCCCAGTCATTGTTGGGTGTAGGCTCTGTGATGACACCTAGGGTGGTTATTCATTTGACTATAGGGGAAGTCCTGTTTAGGCACCCCCTCTGTTATTGGTTGGGGATCTATCCAGGGACATCCTGTGGGTTCTTGGGGATTCCCTAGTACTCTGTCACTTTCCAACCACGCATTGGCTTCTTCTATCAAGATCTCCATCTGTTTTTCTCCCCCTTCGTTGCTCCTGTCTCACTCAACCATCTCCTTTCATGATTTGTTCCCACCTCTCCTTGGTGACTACCTGTTATGATCCCCATTTGTTAATGAGGTCCTCTCTATTTTCTCTTCCTAGGAGAATACCTGGATGTCTCACTTAAGTTCCTTCTGATCCCAAACTGTTCAGGGGTTGTGGTTTGAAGGTTGGGTATTCTTTGCTTTTTGTCTAAAATCCACTTATGAGTTAGTACCATGCCTCTCTTTTTGGGATTGTGATACCTCACTCAGGGATATTCTCTAAATCTATCCATTTTTCTGCAAAATTTAGGATGTTATTGTTTTTTATGGTTGAATAATACTCCATTGTGTAGATGTACCACAGTTTGTTAATCCATTCCTCAGTTGAGGAGCATGTAGGTTGTTTCTAGGTTCTTGCTATTACAAATAATGCTCCTATGAACATAGTTGAGCCTTTGGGTTAAAAATGCATATCCTTTGGGTGTATGCCCAATACACCATTGAGCTGAAGACTCAGAATCCCAGCCTTGGAGGCAGGTGGCTTTACCTGCTGAGCCATCTTGCTGGTCTATCTGAACTTCTTGAGTTGAAGAGGTCTGTAATATCCACCTTTACATCTCTTGGAGCTGAGTTTAATTTATAATAAGCCCTTAGTTGATGCTTACTGACGTAAAGTGGTTTTTTTTTTTTTCTTCTTGAATGTCGGGCCTTCTTTATTTTATTTATTTATTTTATTATTATTATGATCAAAGAAGTCACACTTTCTATCCTGTATATCCTTATTCAAGATCCTTTTCCCCTCCCAACACATCAGGTCATTCTTTCTTTTCCACAACTCCCCATCCCCCCATCCCCCCCCCCGGGGGCACGTGGCAGGTGGTCCCAAGGTCCCACGGTCTCAATATTGCTTAGTTCAGCCTCCACTCCTGACAGATCTAGTTTTCTCCCCACAACCTCAAGACTGAACAAGGTCTGTAAAAAATTGTGTTGGGATTTTGATGGGAGATTGCATTGAATTTGTAGATTGTTTTTGGTAAAATTGCCACTTTTACTATGTTGATCCTACCTATACAGGAGCATGGGAGTTCTTTTTATTTTTTGATATCCTCTTCAATTTCTTTGTGATTTAAAGTTTTTGTCAAGCAGATCTGCTGCTTCTTTGGTTAGAGTAATGTCGAGATATTTAATGCAATTTACAGCTATTATAAGGGGTGATGTTTCCTGTATTTCTTTTTCAGATGTTTTATCCTATATAATAAGTATATAGGAGGACTATTGATTTTTTTTTTTAATATTGTGCCCTGCTACATTGCTGAAGGAGTTTATCAGCTGTAGGAATTCCTTGGTAGAATTTTGGGGGTCACTTATGTATACAATTATATAATCTATAAGTAGAGATAGTTTAACTTCTTCTCTTCCAATTTGTATTCTCTTAATCTTTCATTCTCTTATTGCTTTAGCTAAAACTTTGAGAACCATATTGAATAGATAAGGATAGAGGGAAAAGCCTTGTCTTGTTTCTGATTTTAGTGAGATTACTTTGAGTTTTTCTCCATTTAGTTTGATGTCGGCTGTTGGCTTGCTGTTGCTGTATATCACTTTTATTATATTTAGGTATTTCCCCTGTATTCCTGATTCTCCAGGACCTTTATTATAAAGGAATGTTGGAATTTGTCAAAGGCTTTTTTGGCATCTAAGGAGATGGTCATGTGGTATTTTTCTTTCTGTTTGTTTATATGATGGATGACATTCACATTTTTTCAATTGTTGAACCATCTCTGCATCTCTGGTATGAAGCCTACTTGATTGTGGCGCATGAATATTTTTATATGTTGTTGGATTCAGTTTGCCAGAATTTTATTGAATACTTTTGCATCAATGTTCATGAGGGAGCATAGTCTGTAATTCTCTTTCTTTGTTGCATCTTTGAGTGGTTTGTGTATCAGGGTGATTGTAGCCTCATAAAAGTTGGCAATGTTCCTTTAGTTTCTACTGTATGGAACAGTTTGAGGAGTATTGGTATTAGTTCTTCTCTGAATGTTTGGTAGAATTCTGCAGTGAAACCATCTGGTCCTGTGATTTTTTTTTTTATTATTATTATTTTCTAATTGGAAGACTTTTAATAACAGCTTCAATTTTGTGGGGAGGGGGTTATAGGTCTATTTAGGTCTTTAATCTGATCTTCATTTAATTTTGATAAGTGATACCTGTCCAGAAAGCTGTCCATTTCTTCTAGGTTTTCCATTTTAGTGAAGTGTAGATTTTCATACATGTGTATGACCTGATAATTCCCTGGATTTCCTGGGTATCTGTTGTTATGTCCCACTTTTCATGTCCGACTCTTTTAATTTGGATACTCTCTCTCTCTGCCTTTTGGTTAGTCTGGATAAGAGTTGGTCTATCTTGTTGACTTTCTCAAAGAACCAACTCTATGATTCATTGATTCTTTGTTTAGTTCTCTTTGTTTTTATTGTATTGGTTTCAGCCCTGAGTTTGATTATTTCCTGCTGTTTACTCCTAGGTGAGTTTGCTTCTAATTGTTCTAAAGCCGTCAGTTGTGCAGTTAGGTCTTTTGCATGAGATTTATCTAGGTTTTACTTGTAGGCATTTAGTGCTGTGACTTTTCCTTTTAAGACTGACTGCTTTCATTGTGTCCCATAAGTTTGGGTATGTTGTAGATTCATTTTCATTAAATTCTATGAAGTCCTTGATTTCTTTCTCAACTTCTTCTTTGACCCATAGGTAGTTCCATATAGAGATGTTCAGTTTCCATGAATTTGTATCCTTTCTGTGATTTTTATTGTTGTTGAACTCTAACTTTAGACCATCGTGATCTGATATTGATACAGGGGGTTATTCTCATTTTTTGGTATATATTGATGTTTACTTTATGACCAAGTATATGGTCAATTTTAGAGAAAGTTCCATGGAGTGCTGAGAAATATGTATATTCCTTTGTGTTTGGGTGGAAGCTTCTGTATATACCTACTAAGTCCATTTGGGTCAAAACATCTGTTAGACCACAAGTGTCCCACTATTAGAAGTGTGGTGTTTGATGTGTGATTTACGCTTTAGTAGTGTTTCTTGGGAACCATATATAGGTGATTTTTTTGTTGGGGCCCTAAATCTTCATCTTGGTAGATTTTTCTTGAGATGAATAAGTAATGTCCATCCTGGTCTCTTGATTGATTTTAGTTTGAAGTCTATTTTGTTAGATATTAAAGTGGCAACCCCCGTTTGTTTCTTGGGACCATTTGATTGGAAAATCTTTTCCCAACCCTTTACTCTGAGCCTGTGTCTGTCTTTGAAGTTGACATCTGTTTCTTCTATGCAGCAGAAGGATGGCTTCTGTTTTCTTATCCAACGTGTTAGGTTTTGTCTTTCTTTTTTTTTTTTTTTTTTTTTTTGGTGAATTGAGTCTATTGATATTAAGGGATATTATTATATTATTGACCAATGATTGTTATTTTCTGTTATTTTTGATGGTAGCTTGTGTTTATTTTTTTTCCTTTGAATTTTTTTTTTCTCTGTGAGGTTATCAATTGCTTATGGTTTCATGGCTGTATCTGTTTCCTTAGGTTGGAGTTTTCACTCTAGAGGTTTTGTAGGGCCAGATTTGTATATAGGTATTGTTGAAAACTGGTTTTGTTGTGAAATATCTTGTTTACTCCATCTATGGTGATTGATAGTTTTGCTGAGTATTGAAGTCTGGATTGACAAGCTATGGTGTTTGGTGTCTGTATAACTTTTGACCAGGACCTTCTTGCTTTCATTGTTTCTATTGACTAGTCTGGTGTGATTCTGATGGGTCTGCCTTCATAGGTAATTTGGCCTTTTTCCTTACAGCTCTCAGTATTTTTTCCTGTGTTCTATTGGTTTTGTGGTTTGATTATTATGTAGTGAACAGACTTTTTTTGGTGGGGTCTAATCTGTTTGGTGTTCTGTCAGCTTCTTGTAGCTTTATAGGCATTTTCTTCTTTAGGATGGGAAAGTTTTCTTCCCTGATTTTATTGAATATATTATCTGTGCCTTTGAGCTGGTATTCTTCTCCTTTTATTTCATTTATTCTCAGATTTGGTTTTTTTATGGTATCCCAAATTTTTCTAGATGTTTTATATTATAGCTTTTTTTGGTTTTAATGTTTCTTTGACTGTTGTGTCTATTTTCACTATTGTATTTTCTACTTCATAGATTCTCTCTTCAAGCTCTTGGATTCTTTTGGTTCTGTTTGTATCTGTAGTTCTGGTTTGTTTCTTCAAGTTTTCTGTTCCCAGCTTTGCGTCATTTTGTGCCTTCTTTATTGCTTCTATTTCATTTTTAAATTTCTGTAATGTTTCTTTCACCTGTTGGTTTTTTTCTTGGTTTTCTTTATTTTCTTTCAGGGATTTTTTAATCTCTCTAATTATTTGTACTTCCTTGTATTTTTTAAGGGATTTTAAAAAAATATCCTTTTCTAAGGCTTCTATTATCTTTATAAAGTTATTTTTAGCTGTTTCTTCTTCATTGCTGTGCTCAGATCTTGGTGTTGCAGAACCACCAGCTTCTTCTGGTGTTGCCTTGTTGTTCTTTGTATTGTTATATGTATTCTTGCACTGACGTCTGCCTATTTCTTTTTTGGTCAGCTCTTAGTCGTTGGCTCTTAGACTGTTGTGAGTCTGGGAGTTGTGTCTCTCCAGCTGCCACAGGATTCGCTTTTATAGGCTCTTAGTTGACTCTTAGTCAGCTCTGGACCAGAGCACTGTGGGATCTCCAGATGTTGGTTTGTGATGACAGAGTTTGCTTTTGGGGCAGGGTTTGGCTGTGAGATGTTTCTCCTGCTGTATGTTGCTGGGAATTGTTTGGTGTGGGGAGGGGGATCCTCCCTGCTTTCTTTGGTTTAGGGCAGGCCTGGATGTGGGTGCAAAGCTGGGGCTGTGTCCCTGGCTTGGGATAGAATGTTTCTGCTTGGCCCAGGGGTTGGGGTGCACTCACCTCTAAGTCTGGTGCACTCTGGACTAGGCTGCTACGGAATCTCCAGATGTCAGTCCTATGTTGTTATTTTCTGAACCCACTTTCTGTAACATAGAACACCATCTGACCCAAGTCTGTATTTTATGTTAGACTATGGGAGACAGGAAGAAAAACAGTATTGGCAGAAACAAGAGAAAGTCTAATACCTTAGTCTGTAGCTTGTTCATAGACTTTCATTGAACTAAGTAAACAGGTAACTAAAGGTGTTTGGAGCTGCAGAGAAACCTGTCTGGGTTCTGAGGCAAGATGCACTTTCTAAATATTTCTGCAATATTCTGTCTCATCAGCTTGATTTTGACAGTCTGTCACTGGGAGATGGGTGGTGATACTGATGTTTACTCTTTTTAAGCTGGGTGACTCAATCAGAGACGTGATACTCTGAGGTTTCTCAAGCTGAATCATAATAGGCAGTGAAGCTTGTTCCTTGCTGGATTGCAGTGCTGGTTATGAAACCTGTAGCTGTCCGGAGGTCATTCTGTTGTGGTGGAAGAGACCATGTGGAAAAGAACCTGGGATGATCAGCATTAGGGAGAAGCCTGTGAGCCCCTGCCTGTTTTCCATCCCCTCTGCTCCAGCTCACTGACTAGAATCATAAGAGAATTACCCATCCAGAATGACCCACTTGGCCCTTGCTCAATTCCTGACTCAGAAACCAAGACATACAGTAAAAGGGCTGCTGCTGTTTTAAAGTGAATTTCTTGAGCAGTGAGATGGCTCTGCAGGTACAAATGCTTGCCACACAGCCCAGTGACACTGAACTCATCTAAGGTGCCTGGATAGAAGAACTGTCCATAGAGCGGTCCTCTGATCTACACACGTGTCATGTTATATGTGCATGTATAGGCATACCCCTCCCACACACTAAAAGTAATTTGTAGGGTTTTAAAAAATAAGATAAAAAGACCTTTTAAGGAGCAATTTTATGCTCACTGCCAAATTGAGAGAAAGGTTGAGAAACATCTCATCTCTGTCCTTCTGCCACGCTTGCGTGACTTTGCTACTAACAGCAATATACTCTTAAAAAAGATACTAAAATCTAAGTGTCTGTTATGAATTGTGCTCTCTGAAGTATTTATTGAATTTCTCACCCCTAACATATTTGAATATGCATGACTTCATCAGGAATCAGAGTTCTCTGCAGGTGTGACAAAGTCAAGATGAAGATGCCATGGGCCAGCGTGTTCTATACCTGGTGTCTGATGCAGAGACTTGGGGACAGAGGGGAGAGGGCCATGAAAACATGCTGGCAGAGACTAGGATTAGATTGTCACAGCTGCAAAACACCGAGGCTTGCCAGCAAGCACTGGGGGAGGCTGGGCCTAGAACTGGGTCCGGGCTGTAACTCATAAGCCTGTCCAGAGTAAGCTGCTTCTGACAGGCAGATCTGACCTCTCAGAGGATCCATAACCCCCACAAACAGCACCACTAGTGGGGGATGAAATACTTGAAGCACATGATCCTGGAGTGGAGGTGGATTTTACATGTTAACTCTAACACCAAGCATATGTGTACCTAGTCATGTTACTTGTAGGTAATACTTTCTTATTTAAGAGAATTGAAAGCATATGTCCAAGTATCTGTTTGTTTACTAGAGCTTTGTCTAACTGGCCCAAACTAGAAGAAACTTAACTGTCTATCAACAAATGAGCAAGTGAATAATCTGCTTATAAAGAACAAACTGATGATTTTTACACTCGTGTAGGTGAATATCTGAGTATTTAAATAATTTCACTCATGAAAGAAGCTAAAAGCCAAGCCTAACGAATGCATGTTATATTTATTCCCTATTAGAAAACATTCTAGGATGGTCTAGAGAGATGGCTCAGCAGTTTAGAGTATTTGGTGCCCTATCCTTAGACCTGGTCTTGATTCTCAGCACCCAGGTGCAGCTCACAATCATCTGTAACTCTCGTTTCAGGGGATTTGATGCCCTTTTCTGGCCTCTGTAGACACCAGGCATATATGTGGGGCACAAACACATGCACACTAGGGAAAAAAGTCTTAAAGAAAGAGTTCTAGGAAGTGCAGAGCATTTCCATCAACAGAAAGCTGCAGTGTGTCCTGGAGATGTGAGATGCACAGGACAGGGAAGAGAAGAGATTGCCAACAGAGATCAGGAATTTTGAGGTTCATGCTATAGTACCTTCATTATCTTGGTCATGCTGATGGTATTTTGTGGGATATATTTATGTCAGAACATATGTGATATTCCATGTTAAATATATGTTTTTTAGAATGTCAGTTCTGTCTCTATAGATCTAGAAGTAGAAGAAAATTAAAGATAAGAAAACTTGTAGATTGAAGTGTGTGCTTGTACACATATGTGGTGAATGGGGTCCTTGCTCTGTCAGCATAACAGCAGAAGGCAATGTTTACTTTTTTGTTTACTTTTAGATGCCTGTCTTTAATGGCAAGAAGCCATTTAAATGCAGAGCTAACTAATTACATGTAGAGAACTAGATTTTAAAAATGGAAGATAAGCTATGGTACATTATAAAGTGGAAACTTAGCAGAAATTAAATCTTGAGCTTTAGGGGGAAGTAAAGGTTCAGGAGAGAGGCTAAAGACTCAGTGGAGCCTTGATTTACTTAATGTGAGACACCAGCATGAGTTACAGCCCACAGGGAAGGGTCTGTGAAAGATGTCCCTTCCTTAGTCAGCCTACTGGATCCACGATGCTGGGCCTGCTGCAATCCCTGTTCACCTAGGGGCCAGTTTGAGAGCTGAACAGAAATGGGAAACGACTAAGGATTAGTTTGAGTCTACCAGAATAGCCATCCTGCTCCCCCTACTAACTATGGCATCATTCTGCTTTCAGATTTACTACTCATTAGGCAGGCAACTATAGCTTGGAATTACACAGAAAAGAGGATTCTGGGAGAATGAAGCTCTAACTTGATTGACAGTAAAACACAATTTGTTGGTTAATACATTTGTTATGGTATTATGAACCTAAGATCAACATTTCTTCTGTAATAAGTGGGTTATAATGAACAAATGGAGAATGTTTGGAGAATAGGGTCCAGGCACAGGCAGTAAGAACAGGCCTTTTCACTGTCCGTTGCTGATTACAGTATGAACAATGAGCAGACTGCATCCGCTTGCACACAAGAGGTGTTTATAGTGACATAAACACCTTTTCAGCACAGTTACATAAACAGTTTCTCAAGGAAACATTCTCTAGCATTCAGGAAATGTGTCTTACTTTACAAACAAAAAGCATGTTTCCCTACAGATTTAATTTACTTAAGGGCTCTGAGTAGAACAAGGCTGTGATTGTAGAGGGGTAAAGTTACCCCAGAGCACTCTGGGGTTAGACTCTAGTTAAGTCCTTATAGACAGCATCTTGTTTAAACATCTGTGGATTAATAGAGCACAGGTCAGTATAGGTGTACCATGTTACATGTTGGACACACCTCCAGACAGTTGAACTGTTGTGAGTCTAATTGTATTACAAAGTGCCATAAGTCTGCAATTGTATATTTTTTAATGAAAATCCTTCTGAAGAGCTTCTGTTCTAGGCAGCTCTGATAGGTATAGTTCTTTGTGTTAAACAAGCACATTTTTGTTCATTTCTATGGGAAAGAAATGATTTCTGGAATTGGTAAGTTAGAGTTCTATTAAGATTCTTTAAAACATTTAATATATAATAATTAAAGATAGTTTTTACCCATAAACTCATTGTAAGTTGGAAAGGATGGAGAAGCCCTTTAGAATACTGCTTTCTTAACAAAGAATGGAAGACAGATACATGTATTATCAGCGTTCCATTAAAAATACCTAGTTCTGGGAGAACAGTGAAAATATTCATAGGAAGTGAACATCAGCCACATGCATTTTTTAGCTATTATTTTTATATTTGAAGAGAGGTCTAACTAATTTAATTTAAAATTTTACAGTCTCCAGGAATGATTTATTCATTGCTGACTGTAAATCTGTAGCCTTCAACAGCTGAAATGCTTAAGCAGGAGAATGTTTCCCCATATTATCTTCTCAAGCCCAGCTTCTCAAGTTTGTATATGTGGACAGATAACCTTGGACACCTACTTCAGGGCACCCCCTACAAGGCCATCCTGGAGTCAGGAAGTCAAGGGCAGAGTGGGAGAGTTTTGTTTTGTGTTTTTGACTAGTTCCTAAGTGATGATGATATTGCTTTTTAGATTACTAACAAATGAGCAAGTGAATAATCTGCTTATAAAGAACAAACTGATGATTTGTACACTCGTGTAGGTGAATATCTGATGATTTGTACACTCCTGTAGATGAATACAATGATACAAAAGAATGGGTTTTCCTGAGTGTAGATTTTTATACATTTGCCCAAATATTCAATGTTATACTAAGTATGATAGACACAGAGAAAAATGGGGGGCAGGAAGGAGAGTACTGACAGAGACGGGGGTGTGCATTTCGGAGGCAGGTAAAACCTGCTACAAGGGACTCTCCCCAGAATCTACAAAGAAGACCACACTTTAGATTCCTAGCAATAACAGATATGTAGCCTATCTGTCCATCTCCTGTGACCAGATTGCTGCCTAGCCCAATTGTCATCAGAGAGGCATCACCCAGCAACTGATGGAAACAGATACAGACACACAGCCCAACATTAGTCAGAGTTTGGGGGATCCTGAAGAAGAGGGGGAAAGGATTATAGCAGCCAGAGGAGTCAAGGGCACCACAAGAAAACTCACAAATCAACTAGCCTGGGCTATAGGGCTCACTGACCTAGCACTCTGCATATATGTTACAATTGTGTCCCTTGGTCCTCCTGTGGGATTCCTAACAGTGGGTCCCTGCTCCTCATGCTGCATTGCCTTGCCGAGCCTTAAATACATGGGTGGGTGCTTAGTCTTGCTGCAACTTGACATGCCATGTTTTGTTGATACTCATAGGAAACTTGCCCTTTCCCAAACAGAAACAGAGGAGTGGATGTGGAGGGGATAGGGGAGGGGAAGGGACTGGGAGGAGACGGAGAAAGGGGAAACTGTGGCCAGGATATAAAATAAGTAGATAAATTTTTAAAAAAAAGCAGCATGGTGGGAATAACACACAGATACTGTGGGTTAACTATCTATGAATGAACTGTCAATTTATTTTAAATTTGTGAAGATGAGTCAGTTTTAAGGTCACCCTCTTATCTATATGTAGATTCTCCTGGAAGTTAACAAGCTTATACTATATATCTGTGGAGTGTAATTATGGACTTTGGTCTTTCTCCTGGAAAGATCTGTTTAATATCTGTAAAGTTAATGAAGTAACTGTTAAGAGCAGAACACTTCTTTACCATGTTATAGGTCCTGGGTCTCTTTCTCAACACTGAAAACAGATTTTGTATTCATATGGGAAATTAAATGACTTCTTTGTGGCTATTAAACTAAACACAGGCCAGATTGTGATTTTACACAACATGAAGGAAATGTTTTTGTAGGGAAAACTTGTCTTTTCTAAGGATGAAGATGAGTTAATTTTAAAATACTATACTGTGTGTATGTGTTTATGTATGTGTGGATATTTATATGGGGTGTATATATAGAGGGGTGTGTGTGTGTGTGTGTGTGAGAGAGAGAGAGAGAGAGAGAGAGAGAGAGAGAGAGAGAGAGCACGCTGTGGCACATGTATTTAGGTCAGAACACAACATTCAGGAGTTAACTCTCTCCTGTGGGTTCTGGGGACTGAACCCTTGTCATCCGGCCTACAGCAAGCACTTTTGCCAGCTGAGCCATCTTGAAAGCCCCAGGGACCTCTGGCTCCCCATTGCTGAGATTACCATTCTTGGCTTTTATGTTGGTGCTGGACATTCCAACTCAGGCCATGCTTGCATACTGAGCACTTTATGGACTGAGCCTGGACAGTGAAAATAGACAGATTATTACATTTATTTATTGGCTGACTGGTGAGTAGGTTGCTTGTGTGTGTATGGTGTACTGGCAGAGTAAATTGAAGGAATTTACTCCCTTTTATACTTTTTCAATTTGGGCATTCTTGAGCTTAGTGGTCAAGTACCTTTTATCCACCGAGCTCTCTCCCAGCCTTGAACATGCTTTTTGATTGTCAGTATTTATGTTGCTCTTCTTAAATAGACATCCTGAAAATGTTGGCAAAATTGTTTCAAGAGCTATTAAAATTGGTTATTTTTTATTGTCTTTAAAGACAACATGGGGCTACTGGAAGTTAGAAGGAAGTGTTCAGGGTGAAAATATCAATGCTCTGGGTAACTATTTACTTATTTAAAATAACCTAGTATTTGTTAACTGTAAGTTGAATGTGGATAGTGTGAAACAAAGGAGAGTTACAAAGCTGGCATAGTGGGTGAAGGTGGCTCCTGCCAAGCTGGAAGCCCTAGTGTGGAGCAATGAGAAGACTGACTCCCACAGGTGCCCTCTGTCCTCCATTCATGCTGTGGGATCGAGCTCTCTTTCTCTCATACATATATGCACACATAATTCTTTTCTAGAGTGAAAAGATAGCTAAGTAAATTGTTGCAGCTTTTTGGATTGGGGCATAAATTGGACTTTCCTTGAAACATGGTTAGAGATGCACTTAAGTGATTGTCTCTATGGAGGACAGTGATGGACCACAGAGATCTGTAAGCATCTGTTGAGCTGCTTAGGATCCTGAGTTGGGTGGCCAAAAGAATTTCTAGCAGTCCTGAAATCCCAGTTTTGTTTTATCTGCTGTAATATTCATGGTGAAATACATTTTTCTTTTTTTTATATTTATTTTTATTCTATGTAAACTGGAGTTTTACCTGCATGTATAACTGTGTAAGGGTGTCAGAACTTGGAAATACAGACAGTTGTTAGCTGTCTTGTGGATGCTGGGAATTGAACTCAGGTCCTCCAGAAGAACAATCAGTGCTCTTTAACCATTGAGCCATCTCTCCAGCCTGGAATGCATTTTTCAACCACATCATTTTCTAGTGCTCATCTTGACCTTGTCTGAATGGACCATTCAAAAACCAAAGCTGTTTGTCACTTGTTCTGGGTGATTGGGCATGCTGGAAATATGCATTTTAAGAGGAATGTAGTCCATAGAAAGAAACATGATAGAGTTGTTTACAGTAGGAAGAAAGCAACCAGGGTGTTAGGTAAAGGCTTATACATATGCATTGTCTGCTGTTGGGAAATGGCAGTAATGTTAAAAAAAAAAAAAAAAGTACTAGTGGGATTTCTAATATTTTTAGTCTTAAGAGATTTATTCTATAACACATTTCCCATCTAATTATATCACCCTCTCCCTTTGTAAAGAGTTTCATTGTTGCTTTGTTCTTGGACCAAGTAGCACAGGCTGGTCTTGAGCTTGTGATGTTTCTGCCTCAGCCTCCCTCTATAGTGCATTTACAGTTGGGAGCCCCCCCATGCCTTGCTGGTGAATATTATTTTTGATGTACACATAGTGTTTTATTTATAATAGAAATAGTATTTGAGTTTCATTCTTTGGTATCAGGTAAATAAGTGGATTTGGTCTTTCTGCATATGATTCCTTTGTTTGCATGGAATTATCGTCTCAGGTTAGATTGCCAGACTGAAATTTATGTTATTATAGGAAATCTTTCCTCAAAGGCTGATCTATGAGGTTGAGAGACTGTGTACAAATACACATTCACTAACCTCAATATGAAGGCGTTAAAAAGCTAAACCCGAGTCTGATGGATCAGGTTAACCTACTGTTAACCTTTATCAGATATTTTTTAACAGTGGGTTATGGATAGGGGCACCAACAAAACCAAGCTGGGAATTCTTTAGAAAATATGAAATGTTTATGTAGCAAGTGCTTTTAATTTTGAACTAGCACTTAAAAATATAAGGTTGAACATGCTAACTAGTATCATGTGATGCCTTAATTAAAATATATAGGGCAATGCTGAAATCAGACTAAATCTGCTTATCTCTTCATACATTTACCATTTCTTCTTGGCTAGTGTTTCTGCCTTAAAAGAATTCACAAGTTGTTATCATCGTCTACCTGTGTAATAAACACGCCATGGCCTTTCCTTCCTGTTGAGCTGTGTGTGAATGCTCAGCAGTCAGCCCTCCTTGGGCCTCACTTCTCCCCTGCCTCTGTGTGAGAGATAAACTTAGATCTCACCTGTGACTGAGGTAATGCAGTGCTCTTTGCTCTCTGGCTTGTAACGTGTTATGATCTCTAGTTCTATTCATGTTGCCACAGATTACCTAGCTTCATTATCTTTTTATGGCTGAATATATGCTGCTGTGTATCAATACCTCATTTTCTTTGCATCCGGTTGATGGACAGTGAGCCTGTGAATGGCACTATATGCTAGTGACTCTGCTATACAGGGCTAGGCACAGATCTTTTGGACATACTGATGTCATGTCCTTTGTCCTTTGGATGGATCCAGAGGTCGATTTCTAGACCATTTGGCAGTTCCATTTTTAATATTTTGGAAAAATCTTCCATATTATTTTCTAATTTCCAATTCCACCATTCAGTGTCCACAGGCTTCCATTTTTTCCATGCTGACACTTGTAAAATTTTCCTATTTTAATGATGAGCAGTCCAACTCAGTGATATCTTTTAGGAAATATTTTAAGTTTATTTTTAGTATTTCCATGTGTGATGGTGTCCACCTTTAATCCCACCACTAAATGCAGAGGCACACAGGTTTCTGTGAATTGGGGGCTATTCCAGTCTACATAGAGTGTGTCAGGCGAGCCAAGGCTACACAATGAGACTCTCTCAAAAACAGACAAATAAAACCAATAAATTATCTTCCTATCAAGAACAGATTACAAATTTGTTGTAAGAAATTTTTGACGTTGCCTATCCCTGAGGTTTGGACCTGCAGTCTTACTTGGTCTCAAATAATTACACAGAGGTTTATATTAATTACATGGTTTTTGGTCTATGGCCCAGGCTTATTACTAGCTAGCTCATCTTAACTCAACCTATTATCTATCTATCTATCTATCTATCCATCCATCCATCCATCCGTCTGTCTATCTATCTATGAATCTATCTGTGTTTTGCCATATGGCTCATAGCTTATCTGTATTTCTATATCTTGCTCTGTCTGATTCTGCCCTCCTACCTTTATCTATGCTTGGATTTCTTGCCTGCCTATGAGCTGGCTTGCCATAGGCCAAAACAGTTCCTTTATTATCTAATGACAGTTCACAGTGTATAGAAAGGCATTCCACATCACTTCTCCTTTTCTGTCTAATCAAAAAGCTTCCTATGTTTTAATTTTAACATAGCAAAATTATATATAAGATATCTAAAGTCTGCTTATATTTAGCAAAATTAAAGAAAATATTTTATCATCTTATTTTTGCGAGTCTAAAGTTTTATATCTAATTTACTTTTTATTATGACTAAAACTATAATTATAATTATATACTCTTTAACTACATTAAAGATTATAGAGTAAAGAAGTGTAAGCAACTCTTAAAATTTAGAAATGACAGAGATAACATCTGGCTGCTTGGACAGTCACCCCAAGTTTTTTGTAATGTTGGGGCATTTATTTTTAGCCTACAGGCCTAGAGTATCTGGCAGACTTTTTTTTTTTTTAAGCAGGAAATTTGAAGGACTGTTTTATCTATTCTGGAATAGTCTGCTGCTTCTCTCTGTGTCCTGCAGAATGTCTGGCAGTTTTCTCTGCAAAACAGGACCCTGAAGGACCATCTGAGCTTGTTCTGTCATAGTTTAGAGATCACTTTTTATGGATCTTTATAATCTATACAGCATACTGTCAGGTGGTTGAGACAATACACTTTCCTGTCCAGTGGCTATTTTTTACCACAAAGAAAGTAAACTTTATATGGAGTTTTTTTGATGCCCATCATCTTTTTGAAGTAGATTTGTGTTGTCAGTAGCAGACATGTCTCACTGTTTAGAAAAGTCTAATGTTTAGAGGTAAGGCAGACAATTAGATGGACTTATTAATAGATCCACTCTTGGGCCAGATGGCTCAGCAGTTAGCACCCACCAGTGTGGCTCAATATAGCCTGTAATCACAGTTCCAATGGGCCTAACAACCTCTTCTGGACTCATAGTCTCCTTTACTATATGTATCCCCATCATAATTAAAAATAAAAAGTACACTTTAGACATCCCATACAGTTAAAATCCTTAAACTTTGAATCAGTTTTCAGGATTTTACAGAGCTGCTTAGCAATGAATTTAAAGGTAGAACAGACAAAACTAGCTTTGTCAGTTGTGTTTTTTCTGTATAGCTTACTAAAGTAAATTTAGTTTTGAAAACTTGGATGTTTTAGGACATTTCAAATTTTCTTGATTGTCACATTCTTGTACTCTTCTTATACCACATACATGGTATGTGGGAAGTTTAAGTAGAATTAATGTGTGAGAAGTAATGAAGTCTTCATGATCTTATTTTTATGTTTCTATTTATAATCAGTTGTTACCTTTATCACCTTATTTACTTAAATTCTGCAATAAAAGATTTATGTAGAAGAATATATGTTATATACAAATGACAATGCAAAATAATACAATAAGAATCTGTGAAAACTACCTTTCAACTCAACTGAACTAGAACATGACCAAAGCTCTTTGTAAGACTCCTCTCCAGCCCTATTTGGTCTTGTGAAGTTTATAAGTTATAAGTTTTAGTGTTACATGTTCTAAATTGTAATCATTGTGCTACTAGCCTTTGAAAAAATTGAAATGGGCATGGACAATTAACATGGGGACATGTGCAAATTCATGACTGATACTGGTGCTTTTGTATAATTCCTTAAGATGAAGATACTGTGAAGTTTTGAGTGCCAGTATTGGAAGCTAGTAACTCTGTGGCGAGTGTTCAACACTTGGCACCAAGCATTATGACTGGAGTTCAATTCCCGGGACCCGTATGGCAGAAGGAGGGAACATCCTCGCAAACTGTCCTTTGACCTCTGCATGTGCACTGTGGCATGTAGAGGCACACTGTTACACACATACTCTGTCTAAACAAACAAGTAAACAAATTGTTATAGCTAGATTTAAACTTTGCATCTTTTGAGCTAGAATTAGCATATTTTCTACATAGATCATTATTTTTATAATTAGGTTCATGATCACATGTATGTCACATGATCACATGTAACAACACAAGTTAAATTGTGTGGTGACCGGTTAAGATTGGGCCTTTGAGAAGGAAGTTATATATGGCAACGACAAAAGCCCTCCCTGGAGTCCTTGTTGTATTCTTGGGGTTGGTGAGTTTATTGTTAAATGTCAGATAAGAGAACATGAACCCTGGAGAAAAATGCTCTTGGTTAGTAAGTCTATACTTACATGTAGAATTGATATTTTTCTTTTAGTATTGTTGCCATTTTTACTTTTACTCATGACTGTTTGGTAATGTGACAGCTGATGGCTTCTGAACCACTTTCTGTCCTGTAGTGTTGGGGTTCAAACTTCAGGTCTTGTGCCTTTTGGTCACTCAGGTTTTTTTTTTTTTTTTTTTTAATAGGTCTTTCTTACACACCAGAAACTCGAAAATCCTTAATTGTTAGGATTTTTTTGAGAATCAGTGTGCCCAAATTACAGGAGTATTGCTGTTGTATGAAATAAATATAAATATTAGACCTCAGTTTTGGCCTGCATGTTCCTCTTGGTGCCTCTGTTCTTTTATTGCCTGTTGTCTGGGATTTTGCTGTCTTGACAGATATATGTAAGACTGAGTAGTGAGATATAATTGATGCCAATTCTTCTTTGTTTCTCTGTAAAACTTTACTGTGGCTCTCTAACAACTTAACCCTGTTCCCCCTCCCGCTTTGTGTATACAGTGTCTCTGTGTGTACATCTTTGTATGTGTACATTCTGTGTGTGTTTGTACATGTAGAGGTCAGAGGTTGACATGAGACATCTTCCTTACTTCTGTACTTTTTGAGTGAACCTGGGATTTATTAACTTGACCATCTTGACTGCCTGTGAGCTCTCAGTAACCCTTTTTGTCTGCTTTCCCAGTGCTGGGATTGCAGATGTGCATCACCCACCACATTCCGTTTTCTACACTGGTGCTGGTGAGCCAATCCCAGGCTCTCATGTTTACATGGCAAGCATTTTACCCACTGAGCTATTTCCTTAGTCCCAACTTATTTTCTTATAGTATTTATTTAAAAATAATTTACAGATAATAATAAAATGACAACTGAATTTGAATTGAAATTTAACCTTTTTATTGAGTATCTTGAAAAAGTAGCTAAATAGGTTTGACTTTCTTCTCAGTAAAATAGAGAACTCTGTACATTCTTGCATAAGGACACTATAGTACTGTTCTGATTGAAAGAATATTCATTTTAAACTATTTTATTTTTAACTTTAAAACTTTTAATAAAAAATCATCATGTTAGCTGGAATTTAGCCAGATTGAACCTGAAAGTTTAGCTCATATAATAAACATTATAAGCCAATTTTCTTTCGTGTTTACATTATTCTATTACTACTATTAAAGACATGCACATTTTTAAGCAGGCTGCTTAAGTTTTCTAGTGCTTTTTTTGCTTATGTAGAATAGAGAGTGCTAACTTTTGGGTTGTTAGAAGAATTTGGTGGATTTCTCTAACACTTTGGTATGTGCTGACATTGATTTTATATTGCTGCTGTGGCAAATTAATACAGAATTTAGTGGCTTCCAAAGACACTTGCCCTCTTAGTTCTGAGAACAAATGATTTGGTAAATCTTATAATGTTAGGATCTTGGTGCTGTTTTTTCATGAACTGTTTTGAGGTAGGATCTCATGCAGTAGCCAGACACCCCTGTCTTGTGGATCTGGGGCTGATCATTTTCCTATCTTCCTGCCTCTACTGCTTAAGCTCTAGGTTAATGAGCATGCATTGACACTCCTGGCTTTTAACTATTTTGAAGAGTTAATTTTATCATCAAAATACCAAATTTGTTTAATTTGTTAATGAAGTCATCATTTGTATTGATCTGATTAATCTTTAATTAGAGAAATGATATGCACTCATTAAATTACTGATATATTTCCCACTCTTTCTTTTCTGATATAGAGCATTTAATGTATCATTCAATTTAGATCATTGGTCAGGTTATTAATTTCTGTTTGTTATAAATTATATATAATAAAACTTAACTTTTTACAGTTCTTAGTTGTGCATTTCAGTGGAAGAACATTGAGATTGTCTAGAGAGGGTACTAGATTTGCATATATTAGACTTACAACCCCTTCTAAGGAATTAATGACCTTTAACTACTGTACATACATTTATTATTTTTCACTGGAAGAATTTGAGCACTAAATGTATTAATATAACTTCTTTTTTATATGACTAGCCATGCCATTTAAGCAAAGACTAATGGTTTGAACTTTCTGAAAGTTGTCAGTAGCATCAATGTTATATGTTTTTGTATTTTGTCTTATTTTGAACAGTATTTCTGTTTCTGACAGTTTTTACTGGAGTGACTTTTATTCTGTATATTTACTTTCTGTAGGTGCTTATTACTTTTAAAGTTACAATCACTATAATTTTCAAAACAGTTTTTAATTATGGTGGCATTGGCAGTTATTATTTTTTTTTTCCTTTTCTTTGGAGCTAAAGACTTAACTGTGTAGCTCAGATAGGCCTTGAACACATGCCTCAACCTCTAGAATTGTGGGAATTGCAAGAATACACCACCATGACTGGTACAGAAACAATTCTTACAAAAAGTATTAATGATTTTAATGATACCATTTTGAGTACAAACAAAAATACAGGGCATAAACACATTGTAGAAGATGTATGGTTTGATCATGACTTCTGTGTAAATAAGTGCTCCTTAATGAGTGAAGACATTGTGTGCATATCTGTGCTCATTATTGTGCTATTTTGACAGTTGGCCAAAGTGCTGTATATGATTTTAGACTTGTTTGTTCAACCTCATGACACTTAATAATACCAATTTATGTATTATTTTTGTTTGATAGAGAAAGCAGATTTATTAAGGAAAATTGAGAAAGAACACCCAAGAGAGACACTGAGAGAGGAACCACTAACTTAAAAGTTACTGCATTTGTTTATTGTGTGTGTGTGAGAGAGCACATGTGTGCTTGCATCATTAGCGTCATGGAACGTATGTGGAGGTCAGAGGACAACTTGCCGCCCTTCTTTCCACCATGTGGGTTTTAGAGATTGAACTGTTATGTGTCTAGCTTGGAGGCAAATACCTTTTACCATCTGAGTCATCCCACCGACTCTCATTTATTATTTTAAAAAGAGAAAAATATCTCCTTATTCTCCAATCCCACCTCAAGTAGAAAATCATAATAAAACTTGTTTTGTGCCTTATTACTTTTTTCTGTATGTGTTTGTTTTGTACACACAAGCATATATGAATGCATGTGTTGTGTTTTATATCTTTATAAAAATAGAATAGTTTCAAGGAGAAGATAATTATGTTTTTAAAAAAATATTTTATACATTTTCATGTGATTGAATATTGTTAATGTCTTGAGTTAATATTCTACACTGTATTATTATAAAACTGACAATTCATAGCTTTTTAAAATGTTTGGAGCATATGAGAAATAAATAAGTGGCAATGTGTTATGTTGAATAATTTATTTAAAAGTAAGATGTGTTATTTGGATTTGTGTGCATATAAATTAATTATTTTAGGAGCCAGTTAGCTAAAAATTGTCTTAAAATTATGTGTGGGATTTTCAGTTCCCTCAGAGAATTTCGCCAATTAAAATAAATTCAAATGCAACAGGTATTTCATATGTAAAAGAAAAGTACTGAGTCTTGAATATGATCTTGCTATAAAATGATTAAGAAATAATTATGGATTTTGAAACAAGGAACTCATATAAATTTGATTTGTAACTTCAAAGATTTTTACCATATTTCTATCCTTCAAAAATATTTCACTGAACTTAAGATATAGATATGATTATTAATTGTCTATGAGATATTGTCCCATGTTCATAATTTTTTTCCAGTATTTCAACAAACATTTGAATATTTTGTGTTGTATGCCATACCAAGCACTGATAATACCTAACAATAAAAAGCATAAAAATAAAAAATTAACTCCCCAATAAAAACAGCAAAAACAAACATATTTCAAAAGAAGCAAGCAAGAGAAAATTCCACTAGCTATGTTACAGTTACAGACTGTTGGGAGAGGTGAAAATAGGGGGCAGAGAAGCATTGTGAAATGTAGTACAATGTTGTATATATTCACAATCCAGTTAGAATTCCAAAGCAGACAGTGAGTGGTAATGTCAGGTGCCTTAGGAAGACATGGCAGAAAAATCTGAGCAAGGAAGATAAGAAAGGTGAGTTTTTTACCATTTCACTATACCATGAAGTAAAAGTGAATTTTAGAAGCAGGGTATTTTACACCTGAATGTGCTATTAACTTTATACTAGCCCCGTTATTTTGAAAGTTACGTGTGTGTGTGTGTGTGTGTGTGTGTGTGTGTGTGTGTGTGTGTGTGTGTGTGTGTGTATTGAATGTTGAAAGCTTCCAGTTGTTTTTAGTGGTGTCACTGAACATTTGTGATTACTGCTTTAGTAGGAGTTACAAGATACTAAGTTACCACTTTGAACAGCCACAGTTGTTACACTCTAATTGCATCTTTCTTACCTTTCTTCGCGTTTTAATCCAGAGAGTGCCAGTCACTTGTCACTTGTCATTTATGGTTCTTAGTAGGTTGATAGTCAGTATCAGTCTATGAATGGCAAAGACAATTTAGGGTGGCTTTGGCTCTGTCTTTATGATAGGAGCAGTGCACTAATAGCTTATAGGGTAATGTGTTAAACTTATGATTTGTCTAAAGATAGCAGACATAAGTAAATGACAAGAACTGACGTGTTGTCTCCAAATGCAAAGGCTTGATATCTGAGAGATAATATATATTCAATTGAACTCTTCTTGATGAGAAATAATTCACACAGACCTTTTATAAATACTCTTGTATTAATCATCAAAGTTGACATGTGCTGCCTCCCTTAGAGCTTAAGGGAATTCAGTATTTTATAAAAATCTACTGATAAACCCCAGACTAGTGAGAGTTGGAAAATCTTAATGAAATATGTTACATGTATGTAGAAGATCATTTTTTTAAATTCAAGAGTGACTAAACTGAATTAGAGTATGTATGTGATGATGATTCTAGCTGTAGCTGTTGACACGCTCTCTAGAAAGCATTGATAGAAGTTTGCTCTAGAGGAGAGGAAAGGACTTGATTGGGAGTATATTTCACAGCATAGCTAGGAGGCTTCAGATGTTGATGGTTTGCTTTTGGACTGTATAGATGTGTTGTGGAGGGCAGACTTAAAACTATCTCTGGGGAGGGGGTCCTTTATAGTTTGTAGAACAATGAGGAGCCATTCACTCTAGTAACCACTTAATGGGCTGCTAGATGTGATGGCTTGGTCTGATAGTGTGGTCTAAATTGGGAGATGAAATTTTAATATTATTTGTGTTTTTTTTCATTCAGTAGTATTCTTTCTGTTCTCTGAAGAAAGAAACCAAAGTTTCAATTGCTTTTTAAGTTTTTAGAGACAAACTTTTAAGTTCACAATTCTGCCTCAGTCTCCAGAGGTCTTGGGTAACAGGCAAGGAAATTGGTTTCTTACTTGTACAACCAAACTGAAGAGAGCTAATATTTAGAAACTGTGTAACTCAGTGTACTTAAATTCTAAATTAAAACTCTCACAGTAGCAACAAGCTAAATACTGCCAAAAATTATAGAGATTTTTCTTTACCCTGTTGTATTGTGGATGAAGCCAAAAGACATGGTCATGCCAAATACACAAAACACTATTGAAGACGTCTAGCTCTACAGCCTAATTTCCAATTGGAAACAGGTCTTGACTTGAAGAGGAAAAGACCCTTAGTTACATGAATGGAGTACTTGATAGATGAGATGTAGAATGTGTGATTGACAGAAAGCAAGAAACAGGGCAGTGAGAAAGAATAAATGCAGCAAGAGATATTAGACGTGAACATTTCTCCATCCATTTAACACTAGGTGATGTTCCTGCATAGTTTCAGGAAGCCACCCAGTTCTTATTTTGTTTGGAATAATTTTTAAGGTACAGTCACACAGTTTTTATGATCTAACTGCCCATTCTAGATGTGAGATGTAATATTGTAGCTTTAATATTAAAATATTTGTTAAAGTGACATTTTCCAGTTATCTTGTCAAGGTAGAAAGTTGGTAAGATGGAGTAAAGGCTGAAATTTTAAAAAGGAAAGAAAAAAAGATAAAAAAGAAGAAAAGAAAAAAATGAGCACCCCCCCCCCCCCGGTTTCACCTCATTTTTCTTACTAGACAGATCACTCTTTTCTGTGGTGGCATATTCAGTAAAAATAGCCTAAAATATCAGGACAGAGGGAAGCCATGAAGGTCAGGGAGTGGTGATCCATGCCTTTAATCTTAGCACTTGGGAAGCAGAGAGCCCAGGATCCCTTGAGTTCAAGGCTAAACAGAGCCAGGCAGATGAGGCACCAACCTTTAATCCTAGCTCTAGGAAAGTTGAACCAGGAAGTTAGATAGCTGGGCAGGGACAGAAATCCAAGGCAGGAGAAGGCAGAAGTTCAGCCCTTTTGCCAGCAAGCAATGTGGGGAACTGTACATTCACATAGAAACTGAAAAAAGTTCTAAAATACAAAAGCAAAGACCAAAACAACTTGTGTCTTACAAATGAGCCTTAGTACAGAGATACAGCATGGTAACATTTTCTCAAACCAGCTCTGTTTGCTGGAGGTAAGCAAAGGCTCAGCTTCTTAAGAGAGGCTTCTTGACTCAGTTTTAGTGGCAAAGGCAAAATACTAGAAGCTCTTTTAACAGGTCCTGCTGCAAAACACTTACATAAGATTTGTAAACAGCAGGTATTAGTATTTTATGTGATGGCAGTGTACACCCTAAAATTACCCAGACTTAGGGTAGTAAATATGGTACCCTTTCGTAAAATTAAGCTCTCTCTCACAGGCTCTTTACAGCTAAGTAAAACAGGCCACCACAGCCAAACCTTTAATCCTAGCCAAGCCTTAATACTTTTCCCATTGCATTTATGTGAAGTTTATATTCTATGTTCTCAATTACATTGTCATGGGGATAGACACTTGAGGTCATGTACTTTTGAATTTATATATTCTGATTAGATAGAAAAGTGTTCATGGCAGTTACATGGATGAACATGGCACATCCCTGGTTCATCTCTACAGATGTGTTAAGTTACTAGGTAAGCCAGATCCAGGGTGAATGCTTCTTTTTCAGACTAATGAAGGACATTTTATTCTAGCCTTTTAAAAATGTCATTTAGCATTTTAGATACCATCTTGACTTTGATAAATATCCTGCAACCTCTTTTAAGTAGATGTGGAGTAACTAAATTATCTTCAATGCCCCATGCCTAAGAAGTCTTAATAGAAGGAGTTTCAATCTCGTGATAACAGTAGGCCTCCTTTTTACTATAATGAATTATTTCCCTTGAACTCAGGTGGATGTCTGAAACCTCAGGTACTTACAGATGCTGCATAAGTTATGTTTTCTTCACTATATTTAAGTTTCTGTGATAAAGTTTAATATGCAAGTTAGGAACAGCAAGAAAATAATATTGAAATAGAATTATAACATACAGTAAACAAATTTGCATGGATGAGGTATCTTATTCTACTTTTTACCTTATTTAAGGTAACACTTTGTAGTTTCTTCTTGGTGATTTTTAGTTGGCAGTGTCACCCCTCTTTTGCTGTAGGGCCATTATTTAAGTTAAAATGTTGCTGAACATGATGAGCACTGTGAATGTAGCAGTTGATATAGTGACTGAGGCGGTGAGGAAGTGACGAGATAGTGGATATGCTAGATAAGGGACTGAGTGAAGCAGGAAGGTGTAAAAGTCATAATGCCATTCACTGCTAGTCAGACTTTAAAGCTTATAAATGTTTATTTCTGAGCTTTCCGTCTAACATTTTGGGATCAAAGTGTATCCTGAACAACTAAAAATGTGGGTAAGGGATAAGTAATTAATTATTGAGGGAAGAATCTGCTTGGTAGGACAGGAAAGGGATGTGGGCAGTATTGGGAACAATTTGATTTTTAACTTCTCTTGTACCTCACATAAATACTACAAAATTATAGCGCTCGAGAGTATTCCTTCAGATATATCTCTTAAATAAAATTATTCTTGCTTCAAGGTTCTTCAGATTCCCAAAGAAAATAGAAAACTAGTGATATTTTGTACATTCCTTGAAGAGTTAAATTTGTCTTTGAGTGAAAATTTTCTGTATTAAGAACCTCTTAGTCTCTGGCTCTTGCCTTTAATCCCAGCACTCAGGAGGCAGAAGCAGGAGATTTCTGTGAGTTTGAGGTCCTCATGGTCTACATAGTAAATTCTGGGACAGCACTGGCAAAGCAGAGATACCTTGTTTCAAAAAGAAGGAAACAAGAAGAACCTCTTTGTCATCTCTTGATGTCTTCTGTAGTTGACATCTGTTGATGTCACTGTTCCCAGGGCCAGAGCCATCCAGAGCACTTGTCAGGGTAGAGACAGCTGGCTGTGTTCTCCTTCAGTTCTCATACTTCTGGGTCCTAAAATCTGAGTCAGTTTACGTCAGAAGTTCTCCCTTTCAGGAGTACTGCTGAACCACCTCCTGTGGGACTGACCCTGCCATTCCATTTGCTTGTCCAATTATAGCATTGCCTTTCTCTCAGCACAGTTTGCTGTGTTTATTTTCTCATTATCTGACAGAATTTCTGGCTGGAAAGGAATTATTTTGATTCATGATTTTGGGGGTGGTACATTCAGTATGACAGGACATTGAGGTGATGTGACTCTCGGCCACACAGACAGGAGATTGTGGCTCCTGCTTCTCTATATGAGATGTGAAATAACTTCTAGCTATTAACCATCAAGTTTCGCTTCAAAAGTGACCCACCTCCAACCACCAGCTGGAGACCTGGTGTTCAATCACAGGAGCCCACAAGGAACATTTCACATTGAAACTACAACATCTACTTGCAGATTTTCCTTTGAATGTCATCTTTTGGCTCCAGCTGTTCTTTTATTTGGGCATTGTGTATAGGGTGAGTAAAGAATTGAGTATCTAGCATCCTTAGATATGATGACACATTCTGAGGTCAGATGATGAATGGGTCTTTAATTGAGGACCTCCGTCTCCTATGGAAAGAATACAGGGGCTTGTTTGCCAAGACAGCACATCAATGTTTCTTCCCGAGACCATTGGGCTATAGAGAACACCTGTCCTGCAGAACAAGATTCTGTAAAGTTCTAGAAGTGCTCTGGTCTACCCAGCACATGAAGAATCCTGACTTCTTGGCCAATGCATTTTTGAAGTAGAGCAACAGATGAGGCTGGCTGTGGGTACCCGCTGGAAGCTGTTGAATTTCTTGATGGAAATTTGTTTTTGTTCACTTCAGCCTGGGAAAAATTCAAGATTATCTGTTGTATGAAGGGAAACTCCAGAAACTGTATCAGGAATGGTGAGGGGCAGAAATAAAGCAGCAGCAGCCTTGTCCCTGGAGAAGAGAGTATCTATCTTCATTTTTAGAAACTCTTCTCTGTGGAAAGGCTCAGGAACAAATACCCCAACAGATAGACCTCAGCTCCTGAGACTGCAGAATCAATCTCTTTCCAACTTAAAATTCTATCTCAATTATTACGTTTGTCTCCAAGTTTTATGTATTTTGTAGCCCTGAGCCTGATTTCCAAACACCAGAAAAGTGAGAGGAGAAAAGAATTTTGGTAAAGTAAAAGAACAGACGAAGTGCTGCCCTTTGTAGGAAGGACTGTGCCCTGTTACAGGCTGTGGCGTCTTCCCATTTTCCATTGTAAAACACCAGGAACTTAACTCAGGCCCATGGCAGCCCTGTACTGAGATGGCGTAGAACGTGGGCTGTAAGTAGTTTTGATGGACATTTAACCTAGTCTCTTCTATTTGGAACTATTCATTCATTCATTCATCCATCCATCCATTCATTCATTCAGAGTGTGTGTGCGTGTGCGTGTGCGTGTGTGTGTGTGTGTGTGTGTGTGTGTGTGTGTGTGTGTGTTGGAGGGAGATACTTGCTGCAGTACTTAAGTAGTAGCCAGTTGTTACTTGCTACTATGTAGATCTCAGGGATCCAGCTCAGGTTCTCAGGCTTTGTAGCAAATACCTGTACCTCTAAAGCCATCTTGCTGGCCCAGCCTCCTGTGTCATATATAAAGACAGCATAATGAGGGATTGCAAAATATTTCAAGATCTTTATTCAATGGATTATATACATAAGCTAGCATATGTGCTACTTCAGATGTTTTAAAATACTTTTTATTTTCAGAATACTTTTACTTTTTTGTAGAATATGAAAAGTATTATTTACAGCCTAGAAAGAAAACCTAGCCAGATATTAATGTCTGCTTAAGGAAACTGAGGCACAGGAACATTAGGAACTGGAATCACTCACAGGAAATGGTGTAAGTATACTGTCATTGGCAAACCAGAAGTCATATTCACTTTATCTTTGCTTTTCTTCTATGTTGCTTGTTTTAAGTCAAATAATTTTACTTTTCTCAGAGCAAGGTTTCAAATATGAACTTGGCATTTGAAAAAGGTCTGGTCTCTTTTAAAGAATTTATTTGAAATAGAGAGAAGGATTTCTTTTTTCTCCTGCAGTTTAAGAAAGAAAAAAAGACCCTAGTCATCTCTATCAAAAAGATAAAATCAGATGTGGTGGCCATGGTTGTAGTCCTAGCTCTTGGGAAGAAGAGACAAGAGGACCCACAGCTCAAAGACTTGAAGCCAGCCTGGGCTACGTGAGACCCTGTCTTTAAAAAAAGAAAAAAAAAAAAAACTGGAGATGAGGAAAAGAAAAAAAAAGACAAATAGTTTGATCTAAAAGTGAAGAGAGACCCACAGTAATAACAACAAAAATGTAAATTAATTAGTGAAATAATTCTAGTGCTTAAAAGGCACTCTGCACAGTAATTGCCTTGGAACACAAGTACAAAGTTTAAAACTTTCATAAGATGCCTGAGAACATAAAAAGAGGCTGTGCACCCTTCCCCCAACACTCAGCCAGCAGCATTAAGTCATTTTAGAACCATTAAACTTGTAAAGGAAACCAATTTAAGTAGTTCCTTCCAAATTACCTAGCCCTCTCTAATTAAAGAGATTCATCATGTTAGAATAACATAAGAGAAGGAATTTAGGCCCTGCCAGATGAGGGCAGAGCAAGATCTCTTTAATTGAGAGCCTTCAAATCTGAACTGTCACCATGGCTTGTCAATCTCTTTAGTCTCTCAACTGCATTCCCAGAGCTGCTGTTCTGAGCCAAGCACTCTGGAAAATTCCATTTTGAATTTTTAGAAATGGAACTTTGCTTCTGCTGCAGCCTAGGGTTTGCAAGACCTTGTTATGCTTTTTTCTTTTCTTTTCTTTTTTTTTTTTTTTTTTAAAAAAAGCAATAACCCAAACAAACAAAACAAAAACTGAGGCACAAAAGAAAAAAGATAAATGAATAGCTCTCTTCCTCTGCTCTTCTTTGCCGCACACAGTCCCCTAAAGGCACTTTCATACAGTCACCCTCCTAAATACAATTAGACTGTGAGTGAATGGATATGGTTCCTTGTTACACATGAGCAGAGTTGAGAAGAACAGATGATTTGCTTGAGTCAGAGTGTAAGCAATGGAGTTTCCGACCATGTTAGAGCCCTGCCAGATGCCCAGTTGCTCTTCTCTCCCTTAGTTTTAAGAACTTTGTGAGAGAAAGAAAAAGATGTTTGCTTCTGTCTTTGAGCTGAGATTCTTCTTTTTGGACAGGGATTTACTTGTAGCCCAGGCTGTCCTTGGGGCAACTTTTATCTCAGTCTCTTGAAAGCTGAGGTTACAGAGAGGACACCTGTTCTATCTTTCATTTTTATAGACATTGCATCTCAGGAATAAATTACACGGCTTTTCTTTGAGTTTAGCAACCCAGCCTTGATGCTAGAGAAGATAGGGAAGGAGGCATTCTTGTCCAAAGTTTTTGTCTTTTTGGCCATTAGAAAAATCTGCTTGTCAGGATTGGCTATCAGCTTCCATTCTGGAACAAGTTGCTTCCCTGAATTGGGGTCTCTTGTCAAAGGTCTTTGATTGGGGATATGAAAGAGGCTTTATCAGAGTTTGAAAGCCACATGCCAAGGCAAAGCTTTGTTGTTTCATTCGTTTTTAACTAAGAAAAAGCTCTGAAATTTTCTCTCATGACACAATCTTGCATTAGGCTTTTAATTTTTGTTCCACATTCTTCGGGCAAGTAAAAGAATTTAATAATAAAAAAGGACTCATGGTTTCAAAACAGGTCAGATCTAAGACCAAGACATCCCAAGCTTGTATGGAATCCCTGTGATGGTTCATCCCACTGGGCCCCAGAGAAGGGAGGAGACAGAGATTTATCCTGGCCCTGGTCAATGCTTGTTCAATTAAAGGTGAAATTGTTGCCAGGCTATTTATAGCATGTTCACAATATGATGAAAGCAACTAAGGACATTCACTGGTTTTGAAACTTGGCCTTTAGTCATTGATGAGAAAGACTGTTTTTTGAGTAATAGATAAAAAGTATTTGTTTTTAAGTAAAAACAAAAGATTGAATCATTGAAATGCTCTACCACTTTTTACATGAATTTAAATCTTGGCTCTTAGTTAATAATTTTTATCATAATTGTTCCTAGCAGTTTATGTTTAATATTAAGATATCAATGAAATGTCAGTCTTTTGGATGAAAGTAACACCTTAAGTTGGGCCTTTTTAGACCTCAAGTTAATATAGTATCTTAGAATATAAAGTTTTCATTTCAAATTACAAGAGATAGGTTTTTATTGGTATTTCTTCCGACCCTGAACCAAGTACAGTATGATTAGTGGAACTTCCAGTTACAGTAACTGCAAGCTTTGAATTTCTAGTTTACAGTTACAGGGATTCTCACACTCCTTTTATTTCTTCTCTTCTTTTTCATTGAGGTCATCGAACCTAAGACTTTACATATCCTAAACTCTCCAGTTCCTTAAACCTTTATGACTTTTCATTTAAGATGCCACTGCTTTTCTTTTAAGGATTTAATGGATTTAAATGATGTGGTTGAGATTTATGTCATAAAACAGAAACCTGTAGACAAGGCATATTGAAGTACACAAAGAGCTAGACTGCTTGAATTATAAGCTCTGTTAACTAGAGTTTTTACTGCTTGTGACAGTGTTGTGGAATATTAATTTAAGATGTGTTACATTTGTTTCTGCTTTGGAACATTTGTTGAATGATGCAAAGATGTCTTGCATTCTTCATCCAGAAACAGAATAAGAAGAAAAGATACACAGAAATAGAGAAAGTTAAAAGCCTAGAGGCATAAGGTAGATGGGCTAGTTTAAGAAAAGCTGTCTAGAAACAAGCCAAGCTAAGTAAGGCTGAACATTTGTAATTAAAAATGAGTCTCTGTGTATTTATTTGGGAGCTAGGTAGTGGGTTCCCAAAGAGTAAAGTGTAGAAGTAAAACTACCTACATGTCAGATACATGTCTCTGATTTCAGTATCTCTAACTTCTTTAAAATTCAAAGTTGCTTACCTGTTTCAAGAAGTATAGAGAAGGGCTGGACATGGGGCACATGCCTTTAATTCTAGCACTTGGAAGACAGATTTCTAGACCAGTTAATGCTATAAAGTGTGGTCCTGTCTCAGACAAACCAAGTAACCAACCAATTTATCAAGAGATGGTCCAATAATGTACACACTTCTCAAGCAGCTTCCCCCTATTTTTTTAAAGCTCTGTTAATCATATGACATCCAGAAATGTCTTTCCTGAACAGAAGCAGGAATGTTGAGATAATAATTTTTTATATTTGGATTGACAAAATAAATGTGAAATAATTTGAAGAATTTTAGGTAACACTCTTAGATTTTCCACTATTAATGAGATATGTTGTTTCTCCAATAGGATTCATTTGTTACTAATTACAATAATCCCTGACACACAGTTTTACTCATATGCTGTCTTCAAGTTGTTAAAATGAAATATATGCATTTTGGAGAAAGATTTAATGTGGATGGGTCAGTCATTTTCACATTTAATGTCCACCAAGTTGTAGAAAAATTAAGATTAATGTAATGAAAGTTAGTTGAGGTTTTCTTTATAAAGTCAATATGAAAATGAGGTCCATCCATTCTTATCTCAAGTATTTTGGACTTTTTGTATTTGACTTTTTAATGATTCACGCATTGTATTTAATAAATCATTAATGATTTATTTCTGATCTTGATGGATTTTCTTTAATGTGTATACCATTCATTTCAATGCAGCACCCCATCATAAATGTCCATTTTTATAAAACTTTAATATAGCTCAACATAACATCTATTACTTTAGAGTGATTTTTACCTTATTTTTGATATAATCAGATTTTGGAGCTATAACCATTAAAGTTAATATAATAAATTGTGGATTCAAGGATAGAAGAATTGATGTGCGTATCATCAAGATTTAAGAATATGTGACAGACCTTTTATTTAAGTTATTAAGGGACACGTGTTTGTCTGCTTTTGTGTTATGGAAGTTTAACTGCCAGTGAGTATCACCATGTACAATAAAGTGTTCAGCCCTTCTGCTGTCTTACTTTTGTGGATCAATGATCTCATCCATACAAATGACTTTACCTTGAACCTTTAAGATTGTATACATCATACTGATATTTATATAAATAGACTCTTAAGCAGTGGATTTCTCACTCACTCTTTTCTCTTGTTGCTATTTTATTGTATTAGGTAGCCTCAGTATTAGCTTACTGGAAGCATGTGGTCTTTTGGTGAATTCATAGCACTAAATTCATAGGATGCTCTAGATCTGTTTAGAGCCTTACACTGAGTTAAATTAAGTCTTTCATCATTTAGGACACTCTGGTATTACCAGGACATCATTTAAAAATAGCCAAGAGATTCTAGTGGAATTTGGAAAAAAAAAAAAAAATCACTGATCGTATTTACATATTTACTCATTTACACACTCTTGTAAATGAGTGTAGTTTTATCAAGTAATTTTAGAGATATTATCATCATAATCAGTTTCCTAGTCTTCATAACTAGTTAACTAATCTTCATAACCAGTTAACTAGTTTTTATAATTTTACTAGCTATAGGAATTATATTCATCAGTGTAGTATCTTAGATTATTTGATTTCTTCCTTTTTTCCTCTCTTCTTTCATTCATCCACAGTTTGGGCACTTTCTTTTTGAGCCAGTAACTAGAGTTGAGAGAGCACTCTTGGTAATATTAACTCAAGCCAGGATGAAACAGAAGTTTATATGGTGTTGTGGGTTTTGTTGGTGTGTGTGTGTGTGTGTGTGTGTGTGTGTGTGTGTGTGTGTGTGTGTGTGCTAAAGTGAGAAGAGATCAGGGAGAGGAGCGTACACAAAGTTGGGTGGGTAAGGAAGTGGGGGGATTTCAGAGGAATTAGAAGAGGGAAAACATGAGTGAACTATATCTTGGGAAAATAGTTTTAATTAAGAAGAAGTTAATAGTAGTATAGGTCTCTGCTGAACTAAGGCAGAGACTTTGGAAACTGAGATTTGTAGTTTGTGGACAATGAGATTCATGCTCTGAGGCAAACTGACAAGATAGGGAAGGGTTATTTTTAGTAATAACGTGAAAGTAATTGAGTTAATGTAATGAATATTAATTGTGGGTCAAGTGGTCATTGAAAATGAAGTGTGCAGCTGGTGTTCCGGGAGCAGGATCGGTCTGTGGTGCTTGACCTCAAACACTCCTTAGCAGACAGGACTTGGGTTTGGCTGTGATGGGCTCCTAGAGCCATTCCTAAAACAGGGGACCTTGCAAGGCCACCGTGCCTCCAACTGCATCAGCAGAAAAGGACTGAGGTCTTTGAAATCCAACTTAGACTCTGCCCAGAGGTGAGGTGAGGTCAGCAGGCCCCAGCACCTGAATCCCCTACAGAATGGGAAAAGATTTTCACCAACCCTACAAGTGATAGAGGAGTGATCTCTAAGATACATAAAGAACTCAAGAATCTAGAGCTCAAAACCTTGAATAACCCAATCAAAAAATGGGGTTCAGATCTAAAAAGGGAATTCTCAGCAGAAGAATTACGAATGGCTGAAAGGCACTTGAAAAAGTGCTCATCATCTTTAGCCATCAGAAACATGCAAATCAAAACAACTTTGAGATACCACCTGACACCTGTCAGATTGGCTAAGATAAAAGACACAGATGACAGCCTATGCTGGAGAGGGTGCGGAGCAAGGGGAACACTCCTCCATTGTTGGTGGGAGTGTAAGCTTGTTCAGCCACTCTGGAATGCAGTATGTCGGTTTCTCAAAAAACCTGTGAATCAGTTTCCCCAAGGATCCAGCAATACCTCTTCTGTATATTCTAGAGATGCACATTCACACTCCAATGTTCATAGCAGCATTATTCATAATATCAAGAACCTGGAAACTTAGATGCCCCTCAACTGAAGAATGAATTAACAAACTGTGATACGTCTACACAATGAAGTACAACTCAGCAGTAAGAAAAATTGGTATCCTAAAATTTGCAGCCAGATGGATGTATTTGGAAAATATCCTCCTGAGAGAGGTATTACAATCCCAGAAAGATAAGCAGGGGATGTATTCACTCATTAGTGGACTCTAAACGAAAACAAAAAAGCAAAACATGCAAACCACAATCACTGAACAGCTTGGAATCTGAAACACCTTGGACTGACACCTTGGATCCCACTCCCTCTAGAGGAACACCTGACTCAGTCTTGATGTTGGGGGAAGAAAACTGGATCTGCCAGGAGTGGAGGCTGAACTGAGCAATATTGGGACCTTGGGACCTCCTGCCCATGCTGGAGAGGAGATGGGGAGATGTTTAGAAGAGAGAGTGACCTGATGGGGTGTGAGGGGGAAGGGACCTTGAATAAATAGAAATAAATAAATAAATAGAAAATGTGACTTCTTTATTCATAATTAAAAAGAGAAAAAAAAAGAAAATGAAGTGTGTAGCTTTATTTGGAGTTACTATATGTCTAAGCCTAACTCCCAAGACACTGTAGTCATGTAACTTTGTTCCACCATACCAAGTACCCCTCACATTTATGCAAGTCATCTATTTAAACAGATTATCATAAATATTTGTATGTGGTCTTATGGTGAAATTGCTGAAGAATCCCTTTTTATTTTAAAGCAGGCTAACAACAATGCATGTGAATTGTGTTGAGAATTTTTTTAAATGTAGTATTTGTAGTTTATTAACCATGGTGCTATTTTAAAAATTCTTGCTCACAAAATATGGACAGGTATAAAGCAAATATCTTGAAGTACTGAACCCTGCTTGTCTTCTAATTTGTGGCATAACTAATTTTGAAGTCATTTATGTACTCTATTAAAAATAAGAATATGAAACTTGTACGATCATGCCTGGCAGTTCTGATGTTTTCAGTTGTATAAGCAACCCTGTAGTCAGTAATACAAGGAAATGCTACTTTCTCTCCCTCCTTACCTTCCCGTCCTTCTTTTATAGCCTCAGTCTCCCTAGTACTAGGGTTACATATATGTGCGACTTTGACTGGCAATTTGTTTTGTCTTTTTTAAAAAAATCAAATCAGGATGGAGAGATGGCTCAGCTGTTAAGGGCTAGGCTCAAAACCATATATATATATATATATTCATATTTATAGTAAACCCTATATACATATAGACAAGCAGGCACACACATACACACATTTTTTAAGGTGTATAAATTTTTTTTCCTTTTTTTATTATTATGAGTAAAGAAATCACATTTTCTATCCTTGCATATCCTTATTCAAAGTCCCTTCCCTCTCTACCACATCAGGTCATTCTCTCTTCTCCCCATCCCCACCATGGGCAGGTGGTCCCAAGGTCCCAATATTGCTTAGTTCAGCCTCCACTGCTGGCAAATCCAGTTTTCTTCCCCCAACATCAAGAGTGAGTTAGATGTTTTTCTAGGTGGAGTGGGATCCAGGGAGTCAGTCCAAGGTGTTTCTGATCCCAAGCTGTTCAGTGGTTGTGGTTTGCAGCTTGGGCATGTTTGGCTTTTTTCTTGTTTGTTTGTTTAGAGACCACTAATGAGTGAGTACATACCCTTCTTATCTTTCAGAGGTAGTGATACCTCGCTCAGGAGGATATTCTCCAAATCCATCCATTTGCCTGCAAATTTTAGGATATCATTTTTTTCTTACTGCTGAGTAGTACTCCATTGTGTAGATGTACCACAGTTTGTTAATCCATTCTTCAGTTGAGGGACATCTAGGTTGTTTCCAGGTTCATGGTATTACAAATAATGCTGCTAAGAACATAGTTGTGTATAGGGATTGTGTGTGTGTAGTACAAGACCCAAGAGGCAGAAAAAAAATCCTCCTGGATAATATTTGAAACCAGAAGCATCTGCAGCAAGGTCAACCGTGTGGAGATGGCCTGGCCACATTGTCACCATTTGGACCAGCTACCTTTAGCCCTGTCATTTGGCATTTGACACTTCTGTTGGGCATCATCTCCTGCCTTCTAGGAACAGACATCAGTGAAGAGTATGGCATAAAACTTCCTATTTGTGCAATGACCAGAAAGTACAGTAGTCATTTGCAAGTTGCACAATACTTATTTGTGTGTTGTATTTCAGTGTTGCATGCTGGCCAGGCTTGAGCTAGTGCTGGGAAGTTGCTGGCAGCTGCTTTGTTCTCAATTGATTAGCTTGTTCTCAGTATCCTTTTTTCCTTTTGTGTTCGCTCTTCTATATCTATTATCTATCTATCTATCTATCTATCTATCTATCTATCTATCTATCTATCTATCTCTTATCTATCTGCATTGATGTTGATGTTATCTTTTTTATTGCTTAAATAATACTTGTGGAGTTTGTAGCAGTGACCTAATGGGGTCATTCTGTTCTTGATATTCCTTTTGGGAAAAGTTTTAGTCCTATCTGCTCACTTTGAATTCTATTCCTTGCAAATAAAGCAACAGTTTAGCCTCTTGTAGAAAGTCCCTCACATGATCTTTACATCTATTTTCTTGACAGAAAAGCTAAAGCAATAAGCATGCATGTACGTCTTGTGTTGTAATAAGAACCATAATCTTGCTGGGCGTGTTGACATATGTAATCTAACACTTGAGTGGCTGATGCATGAAGATTGTGAGTTTAAGACCAGCCTGGCCTATATATCTATACAGTTGAGAGAGAGTCATAAAATAAGGTAGGGGGTGTTCAATCCTCAGTGTTACAGTTAGTTCTGAAAAAAATTACATTTGGTGATATAATAATTCTGATATTGAAGTAGTATTAGAAAAGGAGTTTTTAGGAGGTGATTATACAGAATAATTGGCAATTAAAAATTAATGAATTAAGAAAGGATGAGAGTTCATAGGGCTAGGGAAAACAGTGGTACAAGTCTAGTAATGACAGACACAGAGAGATGCACAGAGACAATGTGAGTATATTGAGTTGCTTCTCTCATCATGTGACCATGTGAGACAATCTCTTTTTGACTTTCAAAGTTGAGCATATCAGAATCACTCAAGATTTAGGACAGCAGATTGCTGGGATTATGCCTGAGAAGTCTGACATAGTAAAAATCATTGAATTAAGATACGAATTTTAAATGAACTTATTTGTAAGAGAAGAAACATCTGAATCCATCATTGTTTATTTAATGATAGAGTTTGGTAGTTTGGCGTCATCTTAATCATAGTGGGTTTTTTTTTTTTTTTTGGTCTTCATTTTCCTTGCTGTGTTAGTATTATCTGTATCCTCTTACAGTTCTGAACATTTAACTCTTGGTTAGATATTTTGGCCAAACAGCACCATGTCTCTGTTCCTGTGTACAAGCATCTCGATAAAATATTTCTGTGTTATGACTAATCGATTTCAGCCTCGTGGGGGGGATTTCTCACTGACTGCAGCTCATGGAGCCTGAGGCACCCTTGTTGTTGAAGACCATCCTTTAGTTACACTGGAAGCACTAGGTATGCTGGGATTACAGAGTGAGACACTGTCTCAAGAAACAAACCAAAACACAACACTAGTATTTGGTAGGAGCTTAACATTTACAAATCAACTGTGTCATAAAATACACAATGTATTTACAGTGGGTCTACAAGGCCCTGGAGTTTGCTATTTGTTTCTTGAAGAATCAGATCGAGAGAGAGAACCTATGTTATTTGCCTGAAGTTAGTTACTGTGCCATCGGAAGTGGCAGAGAAACATGAACACAAATTTATCAGCTAGTTGTATACCTGGTTTCTCCATAAAATTGAGCTGTTAGTGTCTTATATTGTGAAGGTGTGGGCTGTGCACAGGAAGTACCCCTAGATCTCAGTCCTTCCTGACTATGAATAATTCAGATTCCAGACATAACTGTTTGTCCATGAATTTTCCTTGAGCTTGTCATTCTCACATCACTCTTCCAAAGATTGTTTTCATTATATAAAACATGTTTCTGTGAAATAAAATAAGAAGAAAAATTAGCAGAAAGAAGAAAAGAATCCAGTAGGGAGTGTTGGGCACAGAGGCCATTAATAAACATCTATTGATTGAATGCCAGGAATTAGCTTCCTGACCTCAGAGTAAATTGCTTAAGCTGTCATATTATGTCTGTAAGAAGAGGCTGCTGGCAGGGTTCTTCTACTGCTTTTTTCTTTGTTGTGGATTTATGTGACATCAGTGATCTTTCAGGGAATTGGTGAAAGTGTTAATAAATCAAACTTTTAAGAACTTTCAAGGAAGAAATGATGTTAAATTTGCTATCTTTAGATATCTTACTGCTCTTTGCCATAGTAGAGAAGAATGTGGCATATTGGCAAAGTTTCATCTGCTTATTTAGAGGGGAGGGTATGTGGAGTGCAAATGCATTCATTTATAAATAAATCATTATTATAAAATATTAAAAACTTCTTCCTGTTAAATCAAATTTTATTGCTTAGTTTCTGCTTTTTCCAAACCTAGATTACAGTCCATGGGATTAGAGTTTGTCTACCAGCCTTTCTTCATAAAAAACAAAATAGGAAGGCTGGAGAGTTGGCTTAGCAGTTTAGAGCACTGTGCTAGTCCTCAGGACCTAAGTTTGAATCCAGAGCCCACATGGCAGCTCACAACCATCTTTGAGCATGTGGACTATTATATTTTTTGTGCAAACCTACACATGCAATTTCTCATGTTACATCATACAAGAAAAAAATCAGTCCTCAACTTACAAAAAGTAAACTATTAATAGAAATATAAATTTTGACACCAGTTTTAGATTTTTTTTATAGAAAACTACTCCAGTCCTAGGGAATCTGATACCTTTTTCTGTCTTCTATAGGTACCAGTCATGTACATGTTGCAATACACATATGAAGGCAAAATACTCATAAACGTGAAATAATAAAAGCAATAAAACTAAAAGCAAGTAACAGTAATGATGTTATGGGCATATGTATATTAGTTTATGTGACCTAGTTTGTTATGTAATGTAATATCAGTGTCTTTACAGTGTGAGCCTGTTGGGGAGAGAAGCTAAATGTTACAGTAGGTTTTTAACATTGGAAATGACAGCATAAAAGAATGATTTTCCCCCCTTGGTTATTAAAAAAATCTGTATTACTATGTATTAGTTGTGTGAGACAGTAGCTGTAAGTATGGTACTTGCTAGTATATAATATAGATCATATTTACCCCATTACCCTCTCATTTGCCTCTCCAACTGCCCCCCTTCCAAAAGAACAATTTTTATAAAACAAACTTTAAGCAGGCCTAGATTCTCTGTGTGATAACAAAAATTTTTGTCATTCACATAGTAATTCATTCACACAATAAAAAAGTCATATAAATCTTATTCTTTTAGTTTACTATGTATTCCCCACATGTTTTTTATAGCTAAGTTTGTATTTCAATTCTGCAGGTTCTGTGTGTAGCGAGATGCTGCCAGCCATACATGTGACTTCTCTGTAGAGATGGGTCACAAATGGTGATAGGACATTAACAAACCGATGCAGCCAGAGTCCACCTGCAAACCAAAGGCTCAGGGACTGTAACTGCCACTTTATTTCTATAAGTCCCCTTTCCTTTTTCAAGTATAGGTCGGTTTCTGTAAAAGCATAAAGCTATTATCAAAATTTATATTTTCTATTAATATTTTCCCCTTTCTAAGTCTGGGATTTATTTTTTAAGGTATGATATAACCAGAAAAATTGCACACATAGGGTTTCCCAAAAGGTCTGATAGCTTTGTAATAGGAGTGGGTTCCTAAGGTTATGGGAACTGTAGTCACCTCCAGTCTGAGTTAGTTTATCGTGGAGCACACTCTTACTATGTCTCACTTGCAGTGGAGGACCTTTCCTTCAGAATTTCCCTGAGCAAGTGAACGCTAGCAGCTCTTCTAGCTGCAGGTGTCATTGCTATCTTGTTTGGCCTTTGCCCATAAAATTTGGTTTGAGTTGTGTGCTTCTCTTTGGGTTTACAATTCAACTACTGGTAGGAGCTTTGTTTAATCTCTGTTGAGCTATTCCATCTCTTCAATAAGGCATAAACCTACTCATCACCCTATCTTTTATATGTGCAGTCAGGAATACTATTAAGATTGACTTCATTGCGGCATGGTGATTTGTATTTAAAAAGTAATACGATAGGCTTCAGTGTGATTAAGAACAGGGGTTACTGTAAATGCAATATATAGTAAAATCGCACCACTGAAGAGCTTTTTACATAATGCACTATGCCTAATGTGCAAACAGTTGATTTAATTTTCTGTTCTACCTCTCTAAAAGCATGGTGTTTTTCACAAATGCTACCAATATATCCTGTTGTTTCATTGTATAACACTTGAGTTGATATGCTGCTGTAACTCAATTATATCAAGTCCTAAGGAATGAAATTTCTATTTTGATTTATATATGAAATGGGATCTTGTTCAGCAGATTTAATCTCACTCCACAGTAAGAATGGAAATGAGAAAATGAAAATCTAATTTGTATAATTTTTTTCAGGAGGTAGCTTCTATTTTTTTAAATAGTATTATTTTAATGGTCTAATAAAAATAAAATTTGTCTCTGATTATGAAAAAGCCTTTACCAGAATGCATTGAAACAGTTCAAGTGTTGGGGCTGAGCATGTAGCTCAGTCCTGGAGTTCTTGTCTGGCATGTGTGAAGCTGTAGGTTAGGCTCTCAGAATTGTAAAACAAAACTTAAACCTGAGTATCATGGTGCATGTCTGGAAGCCCAGCATATGGGATATGAAAATTCAAAGACCAGGAGCACAAAGTTATCAGTTCAAAGCTAGCATAGGCTACCTGGGACCCTGGTCTCCATCCTCTACAAGCAAACAATTGTATGTTCTTGAGTGCGCACATGCATGTACGCATAGCAGAACAACAAAAACCCAACATAAGGGTAATGCTTGTTTTTTGTTTTATCTCAGTTTTCTGATTTTTATTGTAACAGATGTGATTGCCAGTAGATGTTTTCTGCTTAATTGAAGCTTCTAAAACTTATTAGACATTTCCTTTCAAGTTAGAAGTAGCACCTATAGTTTATCTTTAGAATAATAGAGCTTTGCAAAGATGCTGAAGCAGCCTCTGAACTAGAAGCTGGTTTCTTTGTGATGACAGAGGTCCAAAGTGAGTGTTTAAAAGGAACTTGGAGCCAGAGACGTGTCTCTTGATTTCTTGTTATTTTTTCTTTTAGTATAGCACAGGATTTAATCTGAGATTACATTTCATTTTGTAGTCTGTTCTGTTGCAGCATTTCAGCAACCTCTGTTTTACAATGTATTTGAAATGTTAGCTGAGAATGGTTAAACTAATTAGAAATATGTATATTTTAGGATGCTTTGGAGAATGGTTTCAGGAAAGTCCAGAACAAGTTTTCGTGCCTTGTCAGTTTGTATTAGACTACTTTTAGAGCAATGGGTACCTTAATATCCAGAATGTCCTCAGTGTTAGTATCTCAGTACTTTTAGAATGGATCTTGTATTTTAAGTATGTAGGAGATATATGAAGTAGAAATAGTGTCACTTCCATTCTATAAATAATGCAACAGAATGTATCATAGGAATGTCCTAGATGGATTTGTGACCAAAGATCCCTTTCAGCAGTCCTGGGTATTGACTACTAAATTAATTCTGTCTCTCTCTCTGTTCATTTGTTCTTCTCTTTTTTCCTTTCCCATCTCTCTCCCTCTTACCATAAACTTGTTGCTGAACTCAGTTTCCTAATGTGCCCCTGATTCAGGTGAGCAAAATACCAGATTTTCCAGAAGCCTCAGCAGTGTGTGCTAGCATGTTTGCCTTCATAGCGCTAACTAATTTCCAGCAGCATCTTCCTCCACTTTCTTTTGTTTCTTCTTCCTTTTGTTTGGTCTCAATTTTCTGTATTCCCCATCCCCTCCTGATATAGGACAACGATGCTCCCTGTGTATTGTTTGCATACTATTGTTTCTCTCTGCAAAACAAGAGGTTTTTGGGTTTGTTGCTGTGTTTCATTCCTGCTCTTTGATTCTGGTTGTGCTTGGTTAAAGCAAGTCCTCTACTTGGATAAGCTATTCCATGTGCGTGCTGCACAGAGACGTAAAGCATAGAGTCAGTAAGATGCTGCAAAGGAGTCTTTCTCCGCTCTGCCCTTTCTGTAAAGTTAGGACAGACTTTGATTCTTCTCTGGAAGCTTTTTTCCCTATTGGAAAGGGAATAAAGCAAAAATTAATTGAGAAGTGAAAAGCTAAGTTATTGGGCTGCCCTCTTTTGGTGTGTCTGTGAAGTTTGATTGTGGTGGTCCCAGCTGTTTATTTTTGTTGGAAATGGGTTTCGTATTTGATTTATTATATTTGATTACTTCATAATGCACGACCATGTCTATCACCCGAGCCCAGCTGGTAGCTCTCTTGTGTATGGAACCGTTTATCGTTCTCTGCTTTTGGAAAAGAACACATCAGAATAAGAAATGGAATTGTAAGCAATAGGAGGGAATATTATTGGACTGCCTTTGACTGCATACTGATTTAAAGGATTTGGAAAACCCTCATTTTGGTTGGAAGATGTCTTTTTAATATGAGCATATGCCTGAAAAAAATCTAAATCTTTCTCTCTCATTATTTTGAACGGCCATCACTCTTGTATTCTTCTTTTGAAACATACATTCTTTTTCATTGTCACATGATTTTCTTACCCTATGAAGAGAGCTTTGTACTTGTGATCTTTCATTTTTTAATTGCATTTAAAAACCCACTACTTCTTACGGCTAAAAATTCTTCATTCTGGGTGCTTCTTTTGTACTGTTCAGGAACTCTGAGATTTCAAGGGACAGATTTTTTATTTAAAGTTTGTCATTCAAAACTACATTATACATATTCCCAGGAATATGTCTGGTTATCAAATCTTAAGAATCATTTCTTTCTCTGGAGTTTACAGCATTGGAAAATATAAGGTGCAAGAAATGAGACTGAAATGATAGGCAAATCTGTACGGCCATTACAAGATGGAATCAGGATGCATAGGAAGTAGCCAGTATATAGGAAAGAATAAGTAGCCCTCATCTTAGAGAGTAAAAACCAGGTAAAAGATGAAGGAGCTCTGTTTTATTTTATTTTTTTTCTTTTTTAAATTTTTATTTATTTATTATGTATACAGTATACAGAAGAGGGCACCAGATGTCATCATAGATGGTTGTGAGCCACCATGTGGTTGCTGGGAATTGAACTCAGGACCTCTGGAAGAACAGTCAGTGCTCTTAACCTCTGAGCCATCTCTCCAGCCCTGATGAAGGAGCTCTGAAAGGTCATGTAAGGACAGGCTTTCTCTGTAGTTGATTGTATATCTTCTGTGTATCAATGTAAATGTTATTTCTTTTCTTGCAGACCCACCAAAGCCTTTGTCTTGTTTTTCTTTTAACTCTTACATGTTACTGGGTCCTCTTTTTCTCAGTGCTTCAGCCTGCTGTATTGTTGCTCTGCTCTCTTGTCTCTTTGTAGCTTCTTTCCTTAGCATTTTTTGTGTACATGTTTTGCTTTTTGTTTCTCTACTCTTCTAGCCTCAAAGGCTTTCCACACCTTTATTCCACCCTGAATAAAATGCAGCCTCAATTGTAGCATTGTTTGGGGTGTAAGTCTGGGTCAGACACGGATGTCAGAGGAGTTTTTCACATACTGAAATCATTAGGTGATAATTAAAAATAATAGGACTCTTCATTGGCTTCTTATATATGTGATTTAAAAATGCAAAAAGATGGCTGGAGAGGTGGCTCAGCAGTTAGGAGCATTTGCTGTTCTTTCAGAGAACCTGGATTCCATTCCTAGCACCCAGAAGGGAGCTTGCAAGCATCTATAACTGCAGCTCCAGGAATCCGACACCCTCTTCTTTACTTGGGCACCAAGCACATATATGGAGTGCACACATACATGCATGCCAACAATACCATTATATACATAAATATACATGAGTTAATCTTAGAATAAATTTAAAAAGTTACAGAGAAGAACTGTATTTTAGACACACAGATTTTCAGGTGTTTTAACACTGGGAACATTGCTCAGTTGCATCCTTGGATGGTCATTCCCTCTATAGCAAGTGCTGCCATTTCAGCAGACCTGAAATATGACTATTTTGTCAGAGATTTTTTTTCCTCCCCTGAGCCTCTTATCTTTTAGTTTCTTTGTTCTGTTTTTGTTTTGGGGGGAGGAGGGGGAGAGAGAGAAAGAGAGAGAGAGCGCTTTCCATGTGTGGTCTATCCTGCCCTCTATCTTACTGCTTACCACCACAGCTGCCCAAGTGCTAGGAGAACGGTCATCCATGGGACAAACATCAGTATTTTCCATCTGTATAACTCCCCACAAAAATTAGGTTTGTCTCTAATATGAACTTTCAAGATGTAGTTTTGCCTTTTCTCATCCAATTAGCCTGGAAATGTATTTCCATTGGGCTAATTGTTTAAAATTGTAACAGTAATTTCATGTGCTTTTGGAGGAAGTGTAGGTCGAGTTGCTAGGAGAAGGATCACCATTAGCTGAAGGTTGTTGACTATTTCTTAGCAATTCATATTGTTTCTTAGTTTGAGGCAGTGTTTTTGTTTTGCTGGTTCATTTGTTACAGTAAGTTCCTTGAAGAGATGGTTTTAAAGGAAGTCTCGTTTTAAGGTTGTGAGTGTATTTTCTTAAGATGAACTTGGTTGATTTAACTTTGGTTACCTGGGCTTGGCTAACTCTGACAGTGACAGAATTACTGTTCAGTACTTGCCTCACATACCCAGGCCCCTAGGAATGTCCCTGGCACCATGTAAGCTATAACAAAATACAACGTAGAAAGATAAAAGTTTATGTATGCACTTTTAACACAGTTTCCTCTTGGAGGTTGTATCTATCAATCTCTCTTTTGTTGCTGTGATAAAATACTGGTGACTACAAGCAACTTACAGAAGCAAGAGGTTATTAGGTTTCCTGATTTCAGAGGGAGGGTCTAATGGCGGGAGAAGCTTGACCGTGGCTGGCTAGAGCAGGGAGCTGAGAGGTCACGTCTCACCCACACTCCAGAAGCAGAGAGAGCAGGAAGTGGGGAGAGGCCACGGACTCTCAAAGCCCACTCACCACCAGTGACACATTTCCTTCAGCAAGGTTACAGCCCCCAAAACAGCAGGTCTCAGCCTGTGCCTCAGGACCTCTTTGTGGGTCACATGTCAGTTCTCCTGCATACCAGATGTTACACTACAGTTTATAACTGTAGCAAAATTACAGTTACGAGGTAGCAAAGGAATAATTTTATAGTTGGGGGTCACCACAGCAGGAGGAGCTGTATTAAAGGGTTACAGCATTAGGAAGGTTGCAAACCCCTGTCCTTAATGCTTTATAACTTCCCCAAATGAACATAGTATTCAAGTAAATGATCCTATGGGAACATTCCTCATACAAATCAGAACACACAGAGAGGCTAAAGATATTCTGAACATGTATGTAAAGATTCTAAGTTACCAGCAAGTGTAGCCATTGTACAAGACATTGAGAGTTTTGCAATTTGACCAGCTTAGAGTGGGAAGCTTGTAGTTTAGATCTGGGACTATCCTGTAACACTGTGGCGTAAATGACCCATCTTTTACATGTGTAATTTACATCTCTTCATAAGCTGTATTCATGTTATTTTGTGCCACCATTTTCAAAATGTATATGATGCCTTTTGTCATAGTGTGCCTGACATCTTGGCTTTGTATGCCCTCTTTCTTACTCCCAGCTTGTCTAATTCTCACTTTCTGAGGTTTACATTAAGTTTACATCATTTTATTAATTCAGTCTAGTTTCATAAATGAAGGACTATCGCTTGAGTAGAGGTTGGTAGCAGCTACATCAGCACTAACTAGTTAGGCACTACAAGAAATACAGGAGAGTACAGAGAAGGAAAGTTACCAGTTGGTTTCAGAGTATAGCGAGAGGCTCTCAGGGGGAGGTACTGTCTGCGTTGGGCCTTGTACATTTGAAAGAAGTAGACTGGTGGTCCACCCCTACTCCAGTCACTTGGCTGTGCTTAGGTGCTGTTTCTAAAGCTTTATGAAAAGTGTGTTTGTATTTATACAGTTGTTTGTTGCATTTGGAAAGGAATTGTATTTGAACATTAAAAATGAATAAGGTGAAAACTCCACAATATAATTCAAAATTTGCCTAATGTTATTGTTATCTTTAATCCTTTTTCAGAAAAATGAATAATGTGATAAAAACAAAGGGATAAAGTTTTGTTTGTTGTTCAGAAACAGGCGAAATAGAAGCACTAATGAGTCTGTGTATGTGTGAGTGTGTGTGTATATGAGTGTGTGTGAGTGGTATGTGAGTGAGGACTCATAAAGTATGTATTTATGTGTCCTTATAAAAACAAATACAAACCTCAACTGTTGATTTTTGTTCCTTTTAGAATGTCATATTGCACAGACATGAGCCATGTTTAAGGACAGTGCAGTCACTATCCCTGATGCTCAGACTTTTAGACATTGGCGCTAGACTTTCAGACGCTGGTACCCAACCATCTGGGACAGTGAGATGAGCTGTGCGATGAGCTGTGCCGGACCCTGTGTTCTCCATTTCTGGAGACTCTGATGTGGTGGACCTGAAGCAGGAAGGGAAGAAGTCCAAAAATGCTTGAGCTAGAAGCAACAGCTGGCACAAAGTGGTGATAATAACCAGTCTACATATAAGGAGACTGGTGTGTTTCCTTCCCGAAGGGCTCTGTGCAGTAAATAAAGTAAAACCAATAATTATCAATGGGCAGCTGGACCATGTTTTTGTAGAAGTATTCAGACCAGCATAAATCATAGTGTCTAATTAAATAGTCTGGAGAACTGCTTTGGAGGGCATTTACCAGTTGTTTTTTTGAGAAATAGTGAGAAAATTGTTGCCTAATAGTTTCTTTAATACTTAAATAAATGTCTTTTGGATTTGATAGAGAGTTCTATGGTACTTTTTTGAAACCAAGAATATGTCCAATTATTGAATGAATTTAATTTTTGTATATGTAATTTGTTGGTGACCACCAGTTAACTCATCTAAGAAACTTTCTTTTTTTGTACTAAGTGTCTCTTTTTTTAAACCTTTTTTTAATAAATGAGAATAGTAAAATTTTTAATAAGATTTTACTCATTAATAATTGTATGGATTTACCTTATTCTTTTTTTTTTTCTTTTAAACTTTATTTATTTGCCTTGGTGTTTGCCTGGAACTGGAACTACAGACAATTGTTAGCTACCATGTGGGTGCTGGGAATCGAACCCGGGTCCTCTGGAAGAGCAGACAGTGCTCTTAACCGCTGAGCCATCTCTCCAGCCCCGGATTTACCTTATTCTTAATTAATGAAGTTATGGCCTTTTGTCTTCCTATGTTTTTCTTCAACTTGTATGATTTTTCAAGGTCAAAGTTAAATAGGCTAACGTTTAGTATACATAGTTAGTGTTGTGCACTGTGTCTACTGTTTTGAAGAGCTGTTTTAGGAAAGTACTATCCCCATTGGTTACATGTCTTCAAGTCTAATTCTACTGCTTTTATAGAACTAGCTCAGAAATTTAGGATTCTAACATGCTAGGGTGAGGAAAGTCCTCAGATTTTTATTTTCTGACAAGAACTCTATCTATCTGTCTGTCTGTCTGTCTGTCTATCTATCATCTATGTATGTATGTATCCCCTCCCCCTCTCTTATGTTGGTTTTATTTAAAATGTTTCAGACTAGGAAGATAGCTCTGCCAGACAAGTGCTTGAGGCCCAGAATTTGATCTCTAGAACCAATGTGAAAGCTGGGCACATTGGTATGCTCCTACAATCTCAGTCTGGGGAGTGAGAGGGAGAGATCTCTGAGGTTAGTGATCTAGTTATTGTAGTCTTAATCAAGCACCAGGTCCCTGAGAAGCCCTGTCTCAAAAATGAGATCCGTGGCTGAGCATAGTGGCACACAGCTTTAATCTTAGCATTTGGGAGGCAGAGACAGGCAATCTCTGTGAGTTCCAGGACAGCTAGGGCTGCATAATGAGATCCTGTCTCAAAAACCCAAAACAAAGGCACATGGTGTCTGAGAGGAAAATGACCTCCAAAGTTGACCTCTGACTTTCATAGATACATACACTCATCAACATACAAATTTGTACATTTGCACACATACATATACTTTCAATTTGTCTTTTAAACATTTTTGTCATGTCTAAATTTAGAGAGGAGAGTGTCTGTGTATGTCTTTCTGTGTGTGTACATGCACATATGTGTGGAAATCAGAGGATGGCTTGAGGAAATTGGTTTTCTTCTTTCCTTGTGTGTGTTCCAGGGATTGAACTCAAGAAGTCATATTTGGTGACACGTGCCTTTACTGGCTGAGCCACATTGCTGGCCCTATTTCTTTCTAATTAAGAGCTCAGGGTACTGTATAGATACTGGTTTTTTGGTTTTTTTTTTTGGTTTTTTTTTTTTGTAAATTAAAATTTTACTTTTAAAAATAATTGAGGTATAAGTTAATAAATATTTTCCTTATGGAAGCAGACTTTTGCAGAATATTAAACACAGCAGATCACTTCCTTTAGGAGGCTGGAAAAAAATCAGAAGATTTCCAATTTGAAGATGTACCCACTAACAGCTGTTTCCTATAATTGGAGCAATTTGCATGCAGAATAGAGAAAATGAATTATACAAAAGGGTGCAGAGGAGAGCAGCTATAACTCCCTGGCGGGTGCAGCAACCCACAAAATCAACTTCCTTCATATGACACTGCCATGATTAATTCCAAGCAACCTGGACACCAAACCTGCCATCTAAAAATACTTTTCATTAATTCTTTGAGTATTTCATATAATGAAATAGCCATTTTACAAGGGCCAAACAGCTCAGAAATGCCACTCCTGCAGTGATGCCAGCCACTGGGTGGGGCTGCATGTTCACCCCAGTGTTCAGGTCATTTGAATATTCATGAAGGTTGGCAGGTGGTCAGTGGATGAGTGACTGCCACTACTCTGGGGCCTTTTGATGCTTCTTTTTATTTAAATTAGAAAAACAAAGATAAGTGAGTTGCTTAATTCTTGACTTTTTCTGATGTCAGTTTGGCAAGAAATTTTCATAAGGTAGGCTAAAGGAAATAGTTGGACATTAACATCTTGCCTTCTGCTACTTTGGTGGTATATGCTCATCTATAATCCTTTTAGTCGGGAGATTGAGTCAAGAGGATCAAGAATTCTAGGCCGGCCTGCACTACACAGTGAAGCATTGCCACATAAAAAACGAAAACAAACCTTCGTGGTCCATTCTCTTCTGTGTAACCATATTTCTGTGCCATGTGTAGCCAATAGTCATGTAAATTTTTCTTTCAGAACAAAACACATTTGTAGTGTTCCCTACATGCAATTACCATGCACATTGTGCATGTTGTAGCTATGCTTACTGCTGTGTAGATGATGGGTCCTCTCTCCGACCCTCCTGTAAGAGGGAAAGGGTGCAGAAACTCTACAGATCTGTAGTCCAAGGCCATGGATCACAGTCCTCTTGTCCAAATCCAGGCCTCTATTCTTCCTGTTTCCTTTTATCTGAAAGGTTATGTGGTCGTTGGACATCTCAGGGCTGGATGCCTGACTTGGACGAGAATGGGTTTAATACATGGGGCCCTTGCTCCATTGTACATATGTATCTGCTTCTTGGTTCATTCAATTAAGAGCACTGGCTGCTCTTTTTTTTTTTTTTTTTTTTTAAGATTTACTTATTTATTTATTTTGTATATAGTATACAGAAGAGGGTACCAGATGTCATCATAGATGGTTGTGAGCCACCATGTGGTTGCTGGAAATTGAACTCAGCACCTCTGGAAGCACAGTCAATGCTCCTAACCTCTGAGCCATCTCTCCAGCCCCGCCTTGGTTCATTCAAGCTGTAGTAATGGTACAGTGGACTTGGTGGTAGCTTAGAAACAGGAGACGTTTATTTCTTGCAATTCTGGTGATCTGAAGTCTGATGTTAGGGTGCCATCATGTGCAAATTCTGATGTGAAGATCTTATTTTGGATTGTTGACTGGCTTTTTGCTATGGCTTCACATAGTGAAAGTGACCAGAGAATCTATGGATTACTACTACTATACTACTGCTAGTTCTTTGAGAATTTTGCACAAAGAGTTGAATTTTGGCCATTTTCAATCTCTCCCACCCCTATTTCTCCCAGCTCCACTATCCTTTCCCTCCCAACTTTTTGTTCCCTCACCTCACCCCTACCCATCATGTCCAATTTGTGTAGTCCAGATAAGCATGGCTCTGTAAACTTCCTCTGGAGCATGGTTCACCCACTGGAGCCAAAGTATCCAACATTTATCAACTGCAAATAGCTTCTCAACCAGGGGTGAGGTTCCATATCCTCCTCACCTCTCCATACTGGGGGTGCACATGGGTTGTCACAACAGTTGTGAGTTCATGTATGTAGTTTCTTTTTGTGTCCAGACATAACATTTCTCTGTGTTCATTCACTGTCTCTGGCTCTCATAGTCATTTCCCCCACACCTCTCCTTTGCAACTGTCCCAGGCCTCGGGAGGAGAGTATGGTATGGATGTTCCAGTCTCATGTTCTCTGCACCTTAGCCAGTTGTGGATCTCTGTGTTAATTGCATCTGCTGCGCATAGAAGCTTCTCTGAGGGTAGGAAATACTATGTAAACTCATTCATAAGGGTTTCATCTTTACTTAATCACTTCTCAAAGGACTCATGTGATGCCATTAACATCAGAGCTTAGAATGTCAGCATGTGAATTTGGGGGAACACAAACAGTTAGTATATGGCAGTCACCATGCTTAACTCTTCAAACTGTTTAGAAGAGAATCCCAAGATTTAGAGAAGTGAGGCAGCTTTGTAGAGGAAGACTGGAGTTTGAACGAGATCGTAGATTGGCCCTCTGACCACCTGACATATGCTTTAATTTCCCAGGGTAAAACAGTGGGTTCCCCCCGCCCTTGTCTTTGAGGGGAGGGGAATAAACAGGACATAAGGGAACTTTGTTTAGTTTCAGAGTAGTGATTCAGATAATTAAAGCTTTAGGTGGGTCTAAGGAGGTACTTTGTGGTCCAGAAACATTTTGTGACAAAATTGAGATTTGGATAAATAAGGAAGAGTGGAAGGAAGCATTGAGCATAGGTGGGAAGTGCTGTGTATGTCTAGAGCAAACAGGAGTTTGAAGCACAGCGCTGTGGTAGGAAACACAGAGGGGAATCCTGGAAAGTGACCAGGCTCCTGAGGACTCTGAGTATGCTTCTGGGCATTTAGCATTTTCAGTTTTACCATGTTACATTATGAAACCACCTTCTTTAAAGATGCTTACTGCACGGTGTGTGTGTGTGTGTGTGTGTGTGTTTGAGTGTGTGTGTTTGAGTGTGTATGTGTATGTTTGAGTGTGTATGTATACCACATGCATGCATGAGCCTGCGGAGACTCACTGCACTTAATGTGTGTGTGCTTGAGTGTATGTGATTGGGTTTTGAATGTGTTGTGGTGAAATCTAATTAAAACTTATTTTTGTGGCCTGGGAAAGATGGAGACATTGCATCTTAGTATGCATGAGAAGATGAGACAGAGCCTGCGTTTCAGGTCTTAGGAGGAAGGAGGCCACACTACAGCCACTTAGGGGAGGAGTGAGTTTTCTCAACTCCCAGTTTTCAATCTTTCTCTGCTTAGGAAACTATGTAGCTCATTTAGTTCTTTTGAGATTTGATCACAAATATATCCTGTTTCTGAGAATTATAATTAAGTCATTCACTGTGACCATGGTTGATTGTAATGAGCTATACGCCACCCAGATTTTAATTTAAAAATATAGATAGGAAAATTATTATTATTGTTCCCAGACAAGAAGAAATTAGAAGCTCAACTATGAAATGATAAAAGGGCTGTGAAAAATTGGGCATGATTTAGATGATAGAATGTTTATGTTTTTAACAATATCTTTTTGCCTGATAGTCTTAACTATTTTCTTTTTTAATTTTGCAGTGTGCAAAGATCCACCTTACAAAGTAGAAGAGTCTGGGTATGCTGGTTTCATATTGCCAATTGAGGTTTATTTTAAAAACAAGGTATGTTATCTTTACCCATTAATCTCTCAGAAGATCCTTTGTTAACAAAATAATGTTTAAAATAATCCATTGATAAACACATCTAACACGATATAATGTTAAAGCTAAACTTGACTTTGTAGAATTTTAGTTATGACAGCTCCTTAATCATAAAGGAAGTGGCTCTAAAGATAATTTCATTCATACAAAGTCAAGTTACATAAAATTAATTAAATATTTCTTGGAAGAATGATTACCATTCTGAAAACGATGGGAGAGGTTTGTAAAATAGAAAAGAGGAATAAAACTGTTTTTAGGAAATGTTCCTAGTCTTGTTTTTATATCTCTAAAATGTTTTAGGATTATAAAACAATAACTTTGTATTTTCTTTAGATGATAATCATACATGGCCAGAATGTAAAGTTACTTCAGCCTGAGGTATTATGGGTTCTAATGCATGTTTGAAGCAGAATGTGCAGACTGTATGACATGGGCGATTACTGAACCTCTCTGGGGCTTCCCTTATTTGTGACATGGGGAGGTAGAGTGTCTACCTCGGAAGGAATAGAAAGGTTTTACATAAGGATGATATGTGGAATATTTATAACATCATCTTACTTATAAGTGTGTGTTTATTAAGTACTGGACTTCTTTTCAGCATTAGTTTTCTGGGTTTTTTTTTTTTAAACTTTATTTTTTATTTATTATTTATTTGCCTTGGTGTTTGCCTGGAACTGGAACTACAGACAGTTGTTAGCTGCCATGTGGGTGCTGGGAATCGAACCCGGGTCCTCTGGAAGAGCAGACGGTGCTCTTAACCGCTGAGCCATCTCTCCAGCCCCCCTGGGTTTTGTTTTTAAACATGATAGATTATTGTCTTTTCATCTTTGGAGATAAGAAGCTTCCGAATCAGCCCCATAACTGGAGTGAGCAGTTCATGAATGATAAAGCTAGTATACCTAACTACCCTAAGATTTCATGCCCCTACTTGCTGCTTTTCTGCTGTGTAGTCATTGGATCAGTGGTTTTGGTTACCCCCAGGAAGCATTCAACCCCATATCAGGCTGCAATAGGCTTATAGTATTTAAATAAGACTGTCCTTTACTTTTAATTCAAAGATATCATAGGTTCTAAAAGTGCCCTAAAGTGACAATTCACTTTCCAAACAAATGAGAAAGCAACTGAGGAAACAGAATTCTGCTCTTTAAGCCAGCACTCTGTTAAGTCTGTTCCTGGGGACAATAGTAGTAGCTCCCGAGAACAGATTAGAAAGACATTTTCACAGTCCACCAGATCTACGCAAGCAGTGTCCCTGGGGTGCAATCTTTACTTCATACTGCATATTTACTTCACAAGGTCATGTTGAATGACTTCAGTGCTCAGACAGGATCAGAGCCTTGACAAGCCACTCTTTTAACACCCAGAAATATACATAGCACCAGTGGCTTTTCTGTGTGTACAAGGTTCATCAGAGATTTTCTTGTGACTCAGAGATATAAAGCTACAATAAATCCATTCTATAAAATACAAATTTATCAATAACTTGGTATTTTTTCATATGTTTTCTTTCTCACTATATATGTCTTATTTACCACACTTCTGCCATGTCATCTTTAATAAGCTTTCAGTCCCTGTTAATAAGGGTGTACACATACACACACATACACACACGCACACGCGCACGTATGGGGGGCAGTGATACGTGGAACACAAAAGAGAGTTATGAGATAGACAGAAACAGACAGACACAGAGAAATAGGCATACTTGATTTTTCTGTATTTACTCATTTGGTTTCTTTGTCCTTGACCAGTGACTAAGTGTTATTATGTTTAGTAAATTTGTAAGAATTTTTGAGAAGTGGATTCATCCTTCTTATGAGATGTCTTAATACCCATTCTTTCTTATACCTGAATAATATTTCACTATATAAATAATACACATTTTGTTTTCCATTTGTAAGTTGATAGCTATTTGACTTGTCTCCATTTTGAGACTATTAGGATGATTGGGTTTTTGTGTCCTCCTATGTTTTGAAATCCCCCTGGGAGTATGTGTTCTTATTCTATGTACTTATGTTTTACTTTTGGAGAAACTACAAAATCATCCATTTATGCATTTTACATTCCTTTTAGCAGTTTAAAAAAATGAATTGTCTAATGGTTTTTATGTTCATAGTTTTCTTTTTAACCATAATTATCCTGGTGGTTGGGAAACCACTCTTCATTATGGTTTTGATTTGCATTTTTTGATGACTTATGTTAAACATCTCTTCTTACACTTATTGTCTATTTATTTATATTTTTTGGAGAAATGCCTTTTCTCACTTTACAATGTGTTTTTAAATGAGTGTGTTTATGAGAAGAACTTTGGAGCTTTTCTTTCCTTCACAGCTACTGCCCTTTAGTATTGTGGATATTTAATTAATGAAGATCATGTAGGGCTTCTTGTGTCCTGTTATACCCTCACAGCTAGTGTTCTAATTGTATCCAGTGTTTTGATTATACTGTTGGAAGAATCTAGGCCTTCACCCCTAAATGATTTTTCTCAAAGAGATCTCCAGAGGACTGTGACTGTGGGCAGACACTCTTCATCACCCATGGAAATCTGGCATTGCACTGGCGTCAGCTTGGACATGATCACCGCACTTGGGAAGCAGAGGCAGGCAGATCTTTATGAGCTTGAGGCCTGGACTACATAGTTAGTGCCAGGTTGGTTGGGGTTGGGTTTTAACACATATACCACCACCCCTCCAAACAATCTTAAAAGCTCTGACGTGTGAACTGCTGTGCTGTAGAGTATCCCAGGAACTTTCTTTGTGTACTGAAGTGCAGAGCTAATGTTAATAACTCCTCCTCATCTCAGATTCTGGGAACATTATTCTAGACTTTCGTTTCATGACTTTGATTACCCTAACTCTTTTAAATGCCTCATGTAAATGAGTCATACAGTTCTTGTTTTCTGAGACTGTCTTATTTCGTTTAGTATGGTGTCTTTGCAGTCTACATGGACACATTGCTTTTCTTCCAGCTGAACTGAGCAATGTGTAAAATATTTAGTAACTGTAGGCTGTTTCTTCAGAATTTTCATTTTGGGTGTTTATTATCTTATTTATTATGAATATTTGTGGTCTTGAAGAGTGAATGTGCACTGTAGTAATAGTTTAGAACAAAATGTGTTCACAGTTTTCCTGGGAGATGAGTCTCAGTTGTACTCCTGAGAAATGTGCTCCTCCTCTCCTCTCCCTGGGCCTTCTCTGATGATTATGTCTTTAGTTCTGCTTATTGATTGCAGACATCAGAGTCAAGAGGGCTAGTAGAATCTAAGTTGTTCTCCTGGGTCTATGTGTCTTATTTTGTATTTGAGTACAATAAAACTACTATCTATGAAAATCATTTGTGTTTCAAAAGCCAAAAACAATATTAACATTGAAACACATTCAATCTTGGTGTTTTAGTTTGGAAAGACCCCATGCTTCTCTCTCTCTTAATCTGTTCTCAGTGACAGTATGCGATCGAATCACAAGGAGTAGAGTTTATGTTCAGCGAGGGGGAAATCTGATGTCACCAAATAAGATTCCCATTCCAGGAGACATATTTGTTTTATATTTAGAACAAATGCACACTTTTTAAATTTAGTTTTATTTTATGTGTTTGAATTTTTTGCTTGCATGCGTATCTGTGTACCACCTGTGCGGTTGGTTCTCACAAAGATCAGAAGAGCGCATTGGATACTCTGGAAATGGAATTATGGTTGGTTTTTCTATTAACTGGAGCTATATAACGTTGTGAGCCACCTTTTGGGTGCTGGAAATCAAACCTGGATCCTTTGTAAGAACAAGAAGTGCTCTTAGCTGTTGAGCCATATCTCTAGCTCCTTTTGTTTGAGCTTAGAAGAATAATCTTTTCTGAGGAACATAGCTTAACATCATATTGATGTTTGCCTTCAAAGTAGAGATTTCTAGTTGACCAGAATATAACTTTATGGGCATGTTTCCCCTCATTAAAGTAAAACAAACAAGTAAGACAAAAAAAGCTCTAAGAGAAACTTGCACTGAGGATTCAGAAGGAGCTTGTATAGTCCTTATCCCTAGGTTTTTCTAAGAAGCAATGCCCTTTTTCTTTGTTTTTTTTTTTTTTTTGAGGACTTTTGCTATTACTACTTTTAAAAAATTTTTTTCAGTGGTAGTTACATTTGTCAATATATATTTTTAAGTACATAAGAATGAATGTTTTTATTCAAGAGTGTGGAATAAAATTACTAAATTTCATTAACTCTACCTAATGATTGTTGAATATTTGATGTAGCTGTTTTCAAATTTCTCTCCTTGTGTGTTCATGTTAAAACATATCAGTATTCATACTGGCTGAGTCATGATATGTCACATTTGAATATCTTCATGAGTTCCCTTTAGTTTACTTACTTATATACATCTTCAAGTAATAGTTTAAATATCTAAATGAAGGGGCTTAAGAAATGGCTCAATGGTTAAGAACACTTACTGCTTTTGTAGTGGATCTCAGTTTGCTTCACAGTGCCCACATTGAGTGGCTCACAGCTCCCTTAACTCTAGTTGAAAGAGATCTTTTTTTTTTTTTTTTTAAAAAACTTTATTTATTTCTTTATTTATTTGCCTTGGTGTTTGCCTGGAACTGGAACTACAGACAGTTGTTAGCTGCCATGTGGGTGCTGGGAATCGAACCCAGGTCCTCTGGAAGAGCAGACGGTGCTCTTAACCGCTGAGCCATCTCTCCAGCCCCCGAAAGAGATCTTATACCCTTTTTTGACCTTTGTGGACACCTGTACTTATGTAGATATGAGGATGGATATATATGTATATGTCCAAATACCTTACACATACACATGAAATAAAATAAATCTGTAAGATATCTGACTTATAGTCTATGGCAAAATGTAGCTTATTCTTAATTTTTTCAATTGTTATCAATGCCATCATGAATATTTGTACTCTTATTTGAGTATTTCTATTCAAGAGATTCTTAGTAGTAGAGTCAAATATCATGAACATTTATTATTGCTAGATGTTACCAAATTGATTAAAAATATCTTTATCAATTATACTTTTAATTTCAAAACAGACTACTGCTGGCCTTCTTAGTTCTAAGGTAGCTTTGAATAGTTATCAGTTTTGATATGATGAGACAAATGATCACAATTCAGTGTGATAATTATACTAATAGAAGAAGGCATGTGAGAGATGTCTGATTCAGGTTGCTCTGGGAAGGCTAAGGTGTCTCTACAGAAGAACTAGCACTTCTGATGGATCTTCAAAGGTCAGTTTATTTTAACATACATAGCCATGTAGGGAAATGCGATGGCAGATTAAGATGTGGGAGCATTCTCTGAGAAAGCTAAAAATCTTTGAGAACACAAAATGTGGAAACTTAATGACCTTCAGAAGTATGGAAGAAGAGAGTGTTGTAAGAAGGCAAATACAGGTAAGGTGGCAAAAGACTGTGCTCATTGTAAAAAGCGAGATGTCATTGAAAATGATGAGCCTTTAGAGACTTCACAAAGTAATGGAATGATAATCAGTTTTTTTGCATTAGAAAAAAAATCAGTCATTTGTCATTATAGAGTGTAGAGTGAGGCAAGTTTGAAAGCAGAGGGCTACATGGTAAATAGTGATGGTCTAAGCTAAGACAGTACTTGTGCTGACCACAGATTAGGGGGGTGACAAGAGGGATCCTAGGGAGAACTGAAGAACATTTGACTATGATGAATGGCGAGGCCAGAGAGTGGAGGTGAGTTTTCTGAACTTTAATGTTTGATCAACCAGTCAGCACTATCTTTGTGAAAGCATAAAGCATAGGCAAATGGCAGCTGAAGGAGAACTGGCCACTAGTTGGTCAAAGGTGGTTTATTGAGACAAGAATCCCAGAGCCAAATTATGAAGGCCTTCATGTCGTATATATGTCCCATTAGATTTTTAAGCTGATATCCATTGAAAGCTGTTGAAATTTTAACTAAGGAATAAAAGAAAGTAGACATTTGACTTATAGATCATTTTGAAGGTTGAATGATGGAAGGATTGAGAAAAATACATAATAGAAAGGCCTAGTAGAGTTAGAATCTATGATAGTTTGGACAGTATTAAGTGAAACAATAGAATAAGCGTGAGTGTTAGATGCTAAGAGTGTGGGTGGGGGGAATGTGAAAGGAATGGTATAGGGTTCCATTGGGTGGCTGTGTTCATGGTGTGGTCTATTGAGAACCCAAGGGTCGATGGTAAGTTTATTCTTTTTGCTTTTTTTCTTACACAAAGGACATTTGTAGGTTGCTCTCTATATAATCCCAGAATAATCTTTTTCAGAACTCTTTGACATAGCTGCTAAGTGTCTCGGTCTTTTCTGTTTCCTATATGGATTAAATCTTGGTTTTAAATATTTTATTTTTGCCCCTTAATTTTCTTAACCTCCAGGAAGAACCTAAGAAAGTCCGCTTTGATTATGACTTATTCCTGCATCTTGAAGGCCACCCGCCAGTGAATCACCTCCGCTGTGAGAAGCTTACTTTCAATAACCCCACAGAGGACTTCAGAAGGAAGTTACTGAAGGCAGGAGGGGTAAGTGGCACTCTGCCGCTTTGTTTGTTTGTTTTGTTTTTGTTAAAATCTTATTTAAAAAATTCCTGGTTGCTAGTGTGTGAACTGATGGCATGGAAGAGGACAAATGTAAAGTACATTAATGATTTACCTGCAGACTCATGTTTTTTGAATATAGAGGAAGGAAATCTCTTAGGTAGGTGCAAATCTGAAATGACGTACCTGGTTAGAACAGCCTCAGTCTCCCAGGGGGGTCAAGTATATTTTGACAAAGCTATGTGTGGGATGTCTCTGAGATACATGTGAACACACATCTTCATCTTTGAGACAAAGAAGGTGCTGAAAACAGACCAAAGAAATCATCCTGCCCAGGTTGAACTCAGGGAACTCAGAGTAACTAGAGTTAGTTTTATGAGCACAAGTAATTTAAAGAGATCAAAAATCTCAGCTAAGCAAGGGTAACAGCTCATGAAATGCACATCCATGGAGCGCCCTAGTCAGCTTGAGGTCAGCTCTGGAAGGGTCTCCTTTCCTTCAGCAGTTGCCTGCCAGCTGCTTATAGACTCTTACGGATGGGCTCCTGAAGTCTTGTTTTATGGGCTTCCTGAGGCTTGTGAGTCCATTTCCTCTCACAGAGAGGCTGTGTTTGAATTTTGGGGAAATACCTATCTGTGTAGCAAAGCCTAAAACAAGTGACAGACTTTGCACAGTTAAAGAAATAGGATCTGTACTTGGTTATGTCAGTTTATAGAAAGTTAGAGGAAAAGTTGAAGGTTATGTGAAAAATTACATAAAATGGAGTTACTGTAAAAGTCTCATTATCATAATGAATGGAAATATAATTCATTCATATAACATGTTTGAGTCATTTGAATACATATTTTTGATTTTTGAATTATGATTAGAAGAAATTTCTTTTAGATGAAGTGGGATATTTTTACCCTTGGAATTGGTATTGCTGGCACAAGCATTTAAGATGTTTGTTTTAAGCCTGTTTAGTGACACAAATAAAGATGAATTGACTAAAATCTACGATAAAATCAATGTCACCCAGGCCATAAACCCTTTCTTCAAATGAACTTTCTTAGTCATCTTATGTGCACAGCTCAGACTCATGTAAGATCTAATTCAGATGTAGGCTTGAGATTTGTTCTTTGCTCTAGGATCCTCTGTGTTTATCTGGAAGGGTTTTGTGTAGTTTTGCATCCATGAACTTAACATTTTCTTTAAGCATTTATAAACTCATCACCTCTGAAGAGGATTCAAATCACTGGTAAACTCTACCTTAGGGCTGTGTAGGGCACAGTGGATTATTTTGATATATTTTTTTCTCTTATGGATCTTAGCGAATTACTCAGCAAACTAGAAAAGCTTTGGACCTTGCCATGAGAAATTGCCTATCTGCATAATTGTGTGACCATTTTGGATTATGTGGTCTCATTTCTTTTTGAGCCGTGTTTCGCTAACTTTGACTTTTGACTTAACTGCTAAACATGCATTTGAAGCTGTGAAGTATTATTGCAATATTTAGTTCCTCACTGTACCAATATTTTTGTAGGTGATGGGTTAAATAGGTATTGGAGAGCAGCTTCAGAAACAAGAAAATTTATGTCCTTCACAGAATGAGATTTTATAACATGTTAAAATTTGGGACTTTATTGCTTCTTGGCATTTTGGATAAGATCAAGTGTAAAAGTGGGGAATTAGAATACATTTATTAAGCAAGTAGTTTTTTTTTTAAATAATGCTTTTTAATGATCTTAGTAGTTATCAAGAGTGCAGTGTGTATGCTCCTTATTACCTTTGGTTATGCCCTTAGCAGTGATGTGATCTGAACAAATCCCAATACCCTCATTAGTTTTCTTTTTATGAAGGTGGTGCCTTAGAGCTTCTTGGATTTGTCTTTGCATAGGTAATTGAAGTTTGTAGATTATGGGCCTTGAAGACATCAGATAAAGGCTACAGGGAAAGGTAGCTATGACGTAGAATGTTTTTAACAGGCATGTAATCCCAGAATAAAAAAAAAAAAAAGATTAGAGGTCAGTGCCACATCCTGGTCTAGTCTCCTGTTCATTTGACTTGGTCGTTACACTGCTGTTTATTTCCCAGTGACCTCGGTGATTTCTAGCTTCCTTCTTTGTGCTTGTCCAAGTAACCTTTGAAGCCCATGAATACTGACTATTAGTTCAGATGTGTCTTGAAAAGTTCAAAACGTTTGCAATGTGGAATATTTCTTTGATATGATTGGGGTCTGATTCCAGTGAATTTTATTACAAGGTAAAAACTTAAAAATTCATTTGAGATCAGAGTAATCTCTAGATTCATTTTATATGTGGAGAGTAAATTGCCTTCTGTGAAAATGTTCAAAGCACTTGTACACCAGTACACATTTTTGGCTTGGATTATTTTTAACTGACATTGCAATCTTTACTCCTGTCTTACTGCAAGTTAAAAGCTACAGGCTTTAGAGCCATTTTGCTTTTATTGAAATTTTTCTGTTCAGATAAGGTTTTTTCTTTTTAATGTCTATTTTGGCAGACAAGGGAGGTGCTATGTTCTTTATTTCTAAATACTACATTAATATATGTAGTAGATGTGCGTGTGTGTTCTATCCTTAAAAGAAAAGAAACATGTGGACTAGCATAATCCTATGTAGTGCTTGAGGCATGAGTCGTCATGTATAACATTATTAAACTTCATCTATTTGAAACCCCTTTCACTTGAGAAAAATTTTTTAATAAATTTATTTATTTTACATTCAGACCACTGTCTTCCCTCCCCCCCCAGTCTGGTTCTTTCCACATCTACCTCTCCATTTCTGTTAGGAAAAGGCAGCTCTCCCATGAACAAACATGGCATATCAAGTCTCAGTAAGACTAAGCACCTCCCCATACATTAAGGTTTGGCAAGGAGACTCAATAGAAGGAGTAGGGTTCTAAAAACCTGTAAAAGAGTTGGAGACACCCCCTGTTCCCACTGTAACATGTGCTCAGTCCCATGCAGCCTCACTGGTTGTCAGTTCATCTCTATGAGCCCTGATCACCTGAGAAATTTTTATGTGAAGCTTGGAATATGGATTATTAAATAGGTAAACAAATGAAAACTTAATTGATAATCAGAAGTAGAGAAGTATATTTTAAAACCATGATTCAGAATGCATATGATTTACCACTTATTAAGGACTAAGTAAAATTTGCTTATTGAGGTGAAGGTATTTTGTTATTTTTACATCCAAGATTGGATCTTGGCCAAATGGTTTGTACTAAGGAACTCAGAAAATCTTAAACAGGGGCTGGAGAGATGGCTCAGCGGTTAAGAGCACCGGCTGCTGTTCCAGAGGACCCGGGTTCGATTCCCAGTACCCACATGGCAGCTAACAACTGTCTATAGTTCCAGTTCCAGGCAAACACCAAGGCAAATAAATAAATAAATAATAAATAAATAAAGATTTTTTAAAAAAAGAAAATCTTAAACAATTTTCAGAGTTCACCAGTGTTTTGATTTCATAGTAATGAATATTGAGAATGGTGTTTTATATAAATAATATATCATGGCAGGAATATGTTTAGGGCCATTTTAGAAATTGTTTAAATTCTGCCCTAACCCCTAACCCAAATCAATTAGATTTTTTAAAAATCTAAGCCAGCAACTCAGATGACAACATTTTATGCAACATGGTACAACTCAAATATATTAGATATATTAACTTGATATTTAATATGCCGATGTATGATCAGAACAATACTGTTTTGTTTTCTATAATTAAACTGTTATGTTTCAATAACAACTGGAAAAATTGTGTGTCCTGTAAAACCATTGCAATTCATAACATTTCAGACTTGAACCTGGTTGTTTTGAACACCAATCATTGGTGTTGTATGAAGTGATGGTACATTCAATGTAAAGTATACATGCTCCCTGTTCAGGACTGCAGGAAAGCTTTGGCATACAACACATGCAGTGCTGTCAAAATTACCACAAATTCACCATGTGTTTGATTTTGCATTGGATCTCCTGGAATGGTTGTGAGCTGCTGTGTGGCTGCTAAGAACCAAACCCAGGTCTTCTTCAAGAACAAGTGTTATTAACCACTGAGTCTTTTCTTCAGCCCCTCTGTCTTTCTTTTGAGACAGGATCTCTCAACAAATATTAGCTCATTGGTTTTGTTAGACTAGTTGGCAACAAGCCCTGGGGATCCTTTTTCTTTAGTTCCCCAGCACTGGGGTTACAGATATGCTTGACTGTTTATGTGGGATCTGAGCAGATCTGTGTTCTAGCTCAATAATGACTGGGCCATCTCCCCAGCTCTGCAGCCTTATTACTGCTGCCAAACTTCATGGCCTGGACAGTCAGTTACATGACCCTGTATGGCTTGCCACCCACAGTTCAAGAAGACGGGAGTAGTCATTGTTTGGCTGTGCTTCTCTTTTACTTTTTTTTTTTTTTTTTTAATGCCAGAAGTACACAGTGCTATTAAAAGTTGAACTTGGCTTTTCTTGAGATCAGAAAGGTTACTTTTAGAGCTGGAAGCCTCTCAGAGACTGCTTTTCAGCCCTTAGGAGAAAATTATTCCAGAGAACTTTTTGCCAGAAATATCTAGAAAACATGCAGATTTTTCCTACATAATAATCTTTAAACAGACAGCTATATGCCATATTTCCCTCTCCCTAAATTCCTCCCTCCCTCCCTCCCTCCCCTCCTCCCCTCTTTCAGATCTCTTCTGTGTCGTGCCCTACCAACATCCTAACTATTTTCCTAAACTGTCTCAAAGGAATCTTCATGTACATTTCCCTGTAAAGAAAAACACCTGTGTTCCTCCTTTATATTAAAAATAGCTTTATCTTAAAAGAATAAAAGTTTTTGGTCCAGGTGCATTAAGATTTGATATCAATTTCTGAGACTATTAAAATGCAGATGGTCATTTAAAACTGGATCCCAGATGATAGTTTCCTCTAATTACAACACTACAGTAGAACTTGCTGGGAATAGTGGGTTTGGCTTAGTCTCTGCCTCATCCTTGCCAAGCCTGGAGTTAAAGTGTCAGAGTGTAAGGCTTAAATGGAAAGGAACAATGTAGGAGCATCTTTCAATGGTCAGTTATATTTACATATGTGTATTCATTTTTATTTATATTCATGAATATATTAAGGTCTTAATTTTTGATTGGCAAAGAAGGGAACACAAAGATACCACTACCACCCCACCATGGTGTAATACCTCCCTGTCCTAATGAAATATTTCTGGTTATTTTATGTAAAAATAAACTAATCACTTTTGAGTCAATCTTGTAATTGTGCAGCTCAGAATGCTGGGACTAAAGGGTTTGTGACAGTGAGAGACGATTTTCTCTTCATGTCTTTCTTTTTTAATACTGGAAAGAGTCATGGAAAGGTTTGCTGTCCATCAGCGTAGGGCACTGGAGTGGAAGGAAGCCAGCTTCCCTTCTGCGTTTACAAAGCACAGGCATCTGTTAACTGCCATTGTAGCGTGTGGTACAGGTTTGTATTCGGGCAGAAGAGAATTCAGGTCAGAGCTTCATTTCTGTCGTCATCTAGACCTCTTGTCCTAGAATCTCAATTCTTCTGTCATGCAGTTGACATGATGGTGTTTTCTTCATAGGTGATATGGAACCATGTTGAGCAGCACTGGAGACCCCGATGTCTTGGTTCTTTTTTCGGGAGTATATTCTTGGAGGATAAGCAGATGCATATTACTTTTACACAAAACACTTAAGTGCTTAGTGGAAAAGGTTTGTTATTTTTGTAAGCAACTTAGTACTGTCAGGAGAAAGTGGTTAGCATTGGTGTTGAACAGTGATGGACCTATGTTCTGTGTAATGGTTGATCTGTGTTACTCTTTTCCTGAAGGAATTTATGCTCTGCCTGCTTGTATTTTGTTTGCCTAAAGTTTAATTTTAGGTATATTTAAAAGATCAGTTTTAAAAGACTCTTCATGAGAAAAATTAGTGATTCTTACCATTCTTTTTAACTCTCAGATTTTCACAGATTACATGCTTCACAAAGCATCGCATGCGTGACATACAGCAGGTGCATCTTTGTGGTGCTATGACAACACCCTGAAAGGGGCCAAGTGTCTTAGAATTAACTTTATTTCATAGCTGCTCCCAGCTTTAGCTGGGAATCAAGTGTTATGTCATTCTCTTTTTTTGAATAAGGTCTCATTTTTTTTATTCATGTATCCCCTTGTTCAAACTCCCTTCCCCCTCCCACTCCTCCTGGTCACTCTCTCTTCTCCCCATCTCCTTATCTCCTCCCCAGAAAGGACAGGAGGTCCCAAGGTCCCCAGGTGGCTTAGTTCAGCATTCTTTAGAGGCTGGTGGTGAGAAGTAGAGTCTCTTTTCCTCTTCCTCCCCATTCCTCTCCTAACTAGACAGGACAAAGTCTAAACATGTTGTTCAGTCTCCTTCTGAATCACTGGCAAGCAGTACATTTGGAGGACAAGAAAATTAAAACTAACTACGGCAGTTGTGAAAGCCAGGGTTTCTATAGGCAGAAATCCAATTCTGTTCAGACACCACCTGTTTCAATAGGACATCTCTGGCGCCCATTTGGCAAGAACTGCTTAAGACATGGTGAGCATGCTTCCAGTATGTATTACGACTACAGCATAATGCAGTCCTGGTTCTTAGAGTGATGGTTACATTTCTATATGATCTGGGTTTTATGAAGAAATGAATTGGAACTTTTCTGAAATGCTGGCTGTCATCATAAAGTGGACTTCCAGCAAAGGGTTTTGCTTTTTAAAGCGCCAGAGGGATCTTTGATAAGAAACTTGGATTCAGTGGTCCAAGCCATCTGAACATGATATAATGTATTGTCTGGGATGAACCTAGGTAACACCATGCAGTGTTTTCTTTGTAGGGTTCTAGGAACACTTGACTTCTCAACTATAAAGATTACATCTTTCTGCCATTCTGGTTATAATTTTTGAATAAGCAAATACTCCACATAAGATGATACACAGTCAACATGCTGTGGTCACCAATAATACTGAAGCAGATACCCAGTTGTTGCTGACAGAGGAAAATTGAATTTCTATGCCAGTAGGACAGATTCCAAGGAATACTGTTATAAATTCAAGGCATCAAGTGGAATTTAAATTTTGATGGACATTTACAGATATCTTGTTAAAGAGGCTCTGCTACTCAGTGCTTGCACTAACAGCCTGTGAGGCACTCATTTTCCACAGTGTGATTTATTACCCCCGACCATGGTGGGTGGAAATAGTATCTCATTTTTAACTTACATTGCTCTTGTGAATGATGATGAACAACTTTTCATATGCTTAAAAAGCTATTTTCATTTCCTTTCAGAGGCCACATTTTAATGTATTTTAAATTGGAATATTCTAAGTGTTTCAGTTTTGACTTAAATTTATGGGTATTCTTCCCACATACTTAAACTTGGAAAAGCTACAAGAAGATACAGGAGCCTTTTAACCAAGGTCTGTGTTTTAAGGCTTTCTTCAATTTGTAACAAATTATGTTCTAAGGAATTGATTTGTCAAGACTTTGGCTTCTAAAAATATAAGTGGCTTTTGTGGCCAAGTCATCCTCACAGTGCTCAGAGATGAATGCCTGGGCGCTACTTACAAAAATGACTCAGAAAATAACACAGAGAAGATTATTTTTGTGGCTGTCACAGGACAGCTTCATTGGACTTTGGATATTTGTTTTGGAACAAGTGTGGCTGTGTTTGTTATTTTCTAATATATATCATTCTGTAATTGTCTACCTCAAAGGGTAAAAGAATGCTGCAGTTTTTCACTAACACCAATAAATCGTGTTTTATTTAAATAAAAGTAAAATTAAACAGGTGGCCTCATTCATTTGGTTTTACAAAAGTTAATTTTCTCATATCAGGTTTTTTTTCTATCTATATATTTGGCTGCCTTTTTTCCTAACTGAATTAAATCATGAAAGTGGTGCGTATATATTAGTAGGATGTCAATATGTGAGTCATAATTTCTGCTATGACTCATTATCTCTTGAGTTCCTCAAACAAAGTGTGGTCATTACAGTAGAATGTATTAACTGTATTAACTTAGTGCTCAGAGAAAACAAGGGAACAGGGGTGTTCCCGTGGTGTGTGATGAGGCATTTTTCAGATGTGGTCCTTGGTTTTGGATGCTGTTTCTGAAGCAGGAGTGTTCTCATGGTGTGTGATGAGAAGTTTTAGGATGCGGTCCTTGGTTTTGGATGGTGTGTCTCAGTTCTTTGTCACACTTCCCAGAAGTTCAGCTGACTGGATGTAGAAAGCTCCTCAATTTGGGCTTCAAAGGTCTGTGAAGGTTTATGCTGTGTGGTAGAATTGGCCACTCACCCCTGTTCTCTTCCAATTCCCAGCACACAAACTAAGAAAATAGGAAATACACACAGAAGAGGAAAAAAAAAAACCAACAAAAACAAGAAATGTGAGCTTCAGAGGACTTTTTTAAATTAAAAAATAAAGAAAATCAAAAATACTAAATCTGAAATGATTGACTCAGTTTCCTTCTTCTTGGGTTGACACAATTTCAGAGCTTTATCTAGAGTTTTATCTGGTGATAACGGGAATTGGTTTTGAGAGTAGCTTACTGTTCTGACTGTTCTCAACAGATCTGTTTTGTTTTTTGTTAATGCACTAGTAATGTTAAGTGAAAGCAGTCTGGAAGTCAGGGTAATAAGGAAAGAGAGGCCCTGCGTTCTGCTTTTATATCATCCCATGAGTTACAAGAAAACCTGACAGTGATCAGGATCTGAAGTTCACAGTTTAAGAAAATAAACATCTGAGATTCTTGAAAGAGATATTTGTGGTTTATTTCCGGAGAGAGGATAGATGATACATGGTTTAATATAATAATAATCTTTATTACCATGAGGACACAGCCATGGGGTAAGAGAAAGAATGTTTGAACTGATATCATAGGAACAAATTCAGTTTTTGAATCTGCTGCTAGTTTGCCTTGGGGTTTTGGTTGCTATAAATATAAAAATAAGTATAATATCCCCTACTTCTCACTTGAGATTATTTAATACAATATGTTATGTGGTTAAGCAGCTGCCAAATAACTTTTATTTATTGAAATAACCTTCCTTCATTTTGGGGGTTACATGGTTTTTGTTAGCTGAGAAGGGGGAAATAAAAGGTTTCCCACTGAAAATATTTAAAATAATGATGGTGTTCTGCTGGAAAGAACACACTTTAGCTTTCAGGAGTATATGGGGATACATGTCTGTAATTCCAGCTCCCGGGAGGCTGAGGTAGAAGAATTTCAAGTTTGAGGCTAGCTAGACCAACATAGTAAGACCTTGCCTTAAAAAAAAAAAAAAGAATCTGATAATTAAAATAAAAATCAGAAAATGAATTTAACTTTCCCTCAATTTTAAAATAAAGATTTGCTAATTTTTGAGAGTATGGATTTTCTAAAGAAGCAAAGAGAAGAAAATAAACTGCTTTCCCTTTTGTGCCTGTAGCCTGTCAGCATTCTGTACTAACATACTTATGTGGGGGCGTGGTCAGCATTCTGTACTAACATACTTATGTGGGGGCGTGGTCAGCATTCTGTACTAACATACTTATGTGGGGGCGTGGTCAGCATTCTGTACTAACGTACTTATGTGGGGCGTGGTCAGCA
>PVIH01008486.1:0-25081 GCA_004025045.1 Sigmodon hispidus
TTTTTTTTTTTTTGGGGGGGGGGGTGTTTGTTTTGTTTTGTTTTAAGTCAACTTGACACAAGCTAGAGTCATCTGAGAGGTAGGCACTTCAGTTGAGAAAATGCCTCTGTAAGACTGTAGACAAGCTGTAATTACAAACTGTAATTAGTGATTGGTGTGGGAGGGGCCACCCCTGGGCTGCTGACCCTGGGTTCTATAAGAAAGCAAGCTGAATAAGCTAGGAAGAACACGTCAGTGGACAGCATTCCCCTCCACTTTCTGCATCAGCTCCTGCTTCCAGGTACCCACCGGGTTTGAGTCCTGCCTTGGTTTCCCTCAATGAATTGTGATTCGGGATAGGTAAGCCAAATAAACCCTTTCCTCCCCAAGTTGCTTTTGGTCATGGCGTTTCATCACAGCACTAGTAGCCCAAGCTAATTACCAGGGTCACCACAGAACAAGTCATGCAGGTCTTGGTTTCAAAAGAGCAGGGAATTCACCAATCCAGTCAATGTTAAAATCGACCAAAGACAAAATGAAGTCACAGAGATTCTGCCCACTGAGCAATGTTGGGTTCAGGTACCAGCAGATATTGTAGCAAGGAGCTGTGGGACAAAGGATTCAGCCTCTAGTCGCTGCTGAGCCTATGCCTCGTTCTTCACCCAGCCTGCTGGATACATATAGACTCTTGGCCCAGTGTCCAGTGTCCAAAAAGTCAGCTGGCTGACTGGTAGCTGTGGGAAGCGAGAGATACATCCTTGTGGGATTAACAGAGCATGGCCAGTATGAGATAGCGCTACAAAGGTGCCTTTATTATTGATTCTTCACCAAGTCCCCTTGAATAAATCCCGTGTTCATGATGGCAGAGAGCAATATTTGACATCTCATTTGATCATTGCATGGGTGGATTCACTGCAGAGAATATCTGAGGTCCCTGTGTCACACCAGGCAGAACTCAGCAAGCATGAAAACACATTTCCAACTTTGAAGTTCTTACCACCTCTCAGGACACCGTTATTTCTCCCTTGATCTCATGCACAAAGGAAAGTGTGGTTTCTGCTGTAAACAGCCACATAAACTGGACGATGTAAGGCAAAGCAACAACAGCTGCTAAATAAGACTGGGTGGCTACTGATGTGGCCTCTGGTTAAGCAAGACTGAAGCTGCACGGTGGTGATAGTAACCATACAGCAGCCCCAGAACACTAATTTCAGTCAATGCCCTCTGACAATGCACCCCAATGAGAAGAGAGAGAAGAGAATGTCAGGTTAGGTCCCAAGCCCACCTCCTGCCCACCCTCCATCTGTGCCTGTGTCAGGGCTCACGGGAACATATGCTGCCTGTTGCTCACTGACCATCTGTTCACAGGGCTGTGAAGTGTGCCCGTTACCTTGGAGATGGGACCCTTGATTGGCGCAACACCACAAACATTTGCTGCTCAGGTTCCACTTTTATCTGTGCTCTGGAATGGGGTTAAGGGAGTCAGGGGGGAAGGGGGCAGACTGGAGGGAGGAAGTGTGAGCTGAGAGGCCAGGCAAAGGGGAACAGGCTCAAAGAGGGGCGGGTTCCAGGGTGGGCTGGGAAAAGCTTTTCTAGGCATTTCTGTTTGTTCTCCCCAGCCAGCACCCCACCCACTGCACGATCCCCACTCGGGCACAGCTGGGGGTGCAGCTGATGAATCCAAAGCAGGGCTCTGCCTCTCTTTCCCAAGGCTCCTTGGGCCTGGCTCCAGCTCAAAGCTGGTATCTGTGGAGTCTCACTCAGCCTTCCTTCCCAGCTCTGCCTCATGATAGGACATCTGTCCTCCCCCACCCTGTTGGAGCTGGTGTAAGGGGAACAAACACGCTGTTATTAACAATTGGCCCTGGGAAACATCTCTCGATTAGTTTGGATGGTGGAGGGGGCCCTGCCATAGTCCCAGGGGGGAGTTACAGGTTTCTGGCAAGGGTCAGGAAATTGGAACCACGTCTTTTAACAAGCTGCTCCATTCACATTGCAGCCATCCCAGCATAGGGCAGTCACCTTAGCACAAGGCCAGGGTCAGAATGTGCTCTGTTCTTTTCCTTATTAGAAATTTAGGTATCCAGGTTCACAAAGTCTCAAGTCTATTTTCTTCTACCATTGCACAATCTGGTAGCAAACTGACCAACATACAGAATCCTGGAGGTACATTTAAGCACATGGAAGCCATTTGAAAAGGGAGCTATGACCACGGGGACCACACTTTACGGCTCCATCACAATGGGCAAATGTGTTGGCATCAAGACTGAACAGCTGTGATCTAATTGCCCAGCTTCCCACATAGCTGAGACTACAGCCTGATCCAAGCTCTGCTTGGGATCTCTGGAGCCTCTTTGTCACTGGCCAAGAGACAGTGTCTTCCATATGTTCTCAGGGAGCCAACATCCCTGTAAGTTTCCATTTGGGACAAGGATAAGCCATATCGGAATGGCAGCATCCCCCTCCCAGCCCAAACCTTCACACTCCTAAAGTCCTTCCAAAAATGCTCTGGCCAATGTGCCTGTGGTGATCACAACTTCCAGAATCTTAATAAATCTATTTTTAAAAGCTTCTTTGTGGCATTAGAAAGTATTCTGACCTCAATCAGGGTCTGAGCCTGGGCCTCAAAGGCCATCTTACCAGTTCATCTTTCACCAATTTAGCAGGGGTTTTCTCTCTGTCCTGCTTCCTGAGTCCTTCAAGGCCAAAGGACCCCTTCTGGCCTTAACCAGCTTTCAGGTCCTCAATACACCCTCTCCCATGGCCAAATGTCTGTCTAGTACTCAGCTAAGCACGTGAGAACCTTGTTTTGTAATCTGCCAATCAACCCTTTTAAAGACTACCCCTTAGTCAGTCACTCATCATTGCAACTCTTAAACATAAATTGCATCATTTAAATAAAATTAAAATATGATCTTTAAACAACTTCCAAAAACAAATGTGTTGGGTACCAAATGGATGTGAGAAGTAAGTCAAACTTGGAAATTTTTTTATATATATTTATTTTTATTTTATGTGAATTAGTGTTTTGTCTGCATGTATAACTGAGTAAGAGTGTCAGATCTTGGAAATTATAGACAGTTGTTAGCTGCCATATGGATGCTGGGAATCAAACTCAGGTCCTCCGGAAGAACAGTCAGTGCTCTCAACCGCTGGGCCATCTCTCCAGCCCAAATTTGGAAATTTTTTTACTAACTCCTACTTTCTACATTATCATAACTGAGACTGAGATCAATTTCTTCATTTCACTTACACTTTAATTCCCATGGAGTCCACAGTGGACCCATCTCCATGGATGAGAACTTTAAGGTCATATGTGGCTATCTAGAAAGTGTGAGGCCAGCTTGGGTTGCATGAGACTCTAACAGATAAATACCCACTTCTAGACTGTTAGTATAAGGAATGAGAAATATTAGTTTTCATGTTGCTATTTCCTGACACAGACAAAAAGCCTCAACTTTCCTTACAGAGCTAGCTAGCATAGCACTTCTATCTAAGAGTAAAAAGACAGCTTCTAAAACATTGTTTCTGAGCCTGTGGGTCGTGACCTCTTTGCATTTGATTGACCTTTTCCAGGAGTTGCCTAAGACCATCCTTTATAACAGATATTTACATTACAGTTCATAACAGTAGCAAAATTATAGTTAAAAAGTCACAATGAAAATAAATATATGGCTGGGGTTCGCCACAGCATGAAGAATGGTATTAAAGGGTTGAGGCAGCAGGAGAAGGTTGGGGAACCACCATTCTCAATGTTGTTGTCTCAATAGCTGTGTAAAATCCTGCAGAAGACCTTGGAAAACCGCATCTCATAGCTGAGAGTTGGGTAGCCTAAGGGTAATAGAACAAACAATAACAACGGCATGATCATGTAGAATTAGACTCTGACAAACAGGTGAAATTTAGGGTCCACCCAGTCTCTCTCCTAAATTACTGCTATTGAAGAGGAAGTACTGTGAGATCCCTGGTGTAGCTGTCGTGTGAAGGAGAGAGACACTGGTGTGCTTTCATTGGGGAAAGAGGAAAAAAGTCACAGATAAAGTACAAAGGAAAGGAAAAAAAGTGAGGGTTAGTTGAAGATTATTTTACTATGTATCTGGATAATTCTAGGGAGGCAGCTGGACAAAATATGAGAGAACTGGCTAGGTATAAAATTAGAAAAGTCAGCAGTCTTCAAACTCTGGAATGGATGATCCATTGATTTTGGGGAAAAAAAAAAAAGACTCTGAGAATAGTGCTAGAAAGTGTTGGAGACCCATAAGCCAGGCTTTGAAGTGTCTGTAAGGGACACACAGAGATGAGAAATGTTCCAACTTAACCATTTTTTCAAAGTCCTTCAGCATATCTAGTGTGATCCCTGTTAAGGAATTACTTACTGCTTTTTCTTAAACAGCCAGACTAAATCTAAGTCTCGGTGAAGAAACAACTAAGAATAAATATGAAAACTGTATTTTTAAAAGGGAGAAAAATTAATAGAGAAATTCATTCTATCAGATATTGTCTCTGAAGTGCTATTTAAAATTATATGTTACTTGCAAACAAGTCACTAGAAAATACAGAATTTTCAAATCACATTTAAAAAGATATTTAAAGTACTACAGGATTTTCCTGCAATGGTGTTGAGCTGATAATTTCCTAAAAACATGACAAAGCTTGTCTGAATTCAATTAGAATTAATTATAGGCAGATCAGAGATTTAAATATTAAGGATACAATGAAAACAGATATAAACAAAGTGTACTTGAAAAGAACATGGGAGAAGTTTTATTATGCATAAACATAGCTGTCTAAATATAATACAACCAAAAGCTACAATAATAATAAATGTGATTCCACAAATTAAAAATATTTCTGCCTACAGCAAAGAAGGAAAGGAATTCAACAGTTCATGGAAGATGAACAAGATGCTCCTCACCTGTGAAAAGACACCTCACTGCCACACAAAGCCCCATAGAGGCTGGATTTGTGAGGGACAGATTCAAGCTGGTTCTCTCCTGCACTTCATTCCTTCCCAAGGGAAGAAAATTTGTCCACATCCATCAGAATTAAAGAGAGACACACAGAAATTATAGAGGTTCTGTCTGTGAACTGATTCTGACAAAGCCTTGAATATGTGAAAGAATGTGAGAAAAAGAAAAGAGTGTTCATGAAGACGTTGTTACAGAGTATAGACCAGGCACGTGTAGTCACGTATACCACTGTTAGCTGGGCATCACTCCTGGCTCATTCACCGACAGATATTATCATTTGCCAAGTACATACTCCACCCTACTGAGCAGAGAAGTCTGAAGCTCCCCAACCTGACCCCAAGCTCAGGTCCTGACTCCCAGGTTTGTTGTGAGAAGCTGATCTGCTGCTATTCAGGGGAAAGCAGAAGAATAAAGAGAATATAGTCTCTAGATCCATCAACACTTGAGAACTCTGCAAGTGGCTAGTTCAGATCTTGTCAATCTTCCTCCGCTCTTTTAATTAGTCTCAGAAAGGAGGTGTTTGGGAGAAATTCCAATTTCTACTTCCAAGACACTCTGACAGATAGGAAGCCCTGGGAGCACCTGACACCACTCTTGAAAGCCTTGCACACATATGTATCCCCAATTCTTCAACATGGTTTGGGCCATAGAAAAAAGGCCTTGGGTCTATTTAGCCTGATATAAACTAAGTGATGTAACCGGGAAGGCAGCCTGACCTGTTGTCCAAGTGGCCTTGAACCATCAGGCTTTCCCAAGGCTCATTGTGCTCCCAGCTGTGTGCATATGAACAATGGACCTAATTGCAAGAACTCCGTGTACTTCATTCCTCCAAGCATCTGTGCTTCTCCATCAAAAAGGCATTATGCTTGTGACTGTCTTAGTGTTTCTGGTGCTTCCTGGACTTGGGAGGCTGTGGCCTGGACAGGAGAGAATTTCCATGAGAACAGAAGCTTCCTCCCTGAATCATATAACTGCTTCCACAGCCTGGGAGAGTAAGAAACTAAAAGGAAGAGTGCTAAGCAAGTGGCACCATCATAAAGCTGCATGTTGTGAGGCTGGACAAATGGCTTAGCAGTTTATGGCATTTCCTTCTCCTAAAGGACCCAAGTTTAGTCAGCATTAACATCTGTGGCTCTCCACTGCCTCAAGTTCTAACTCTGAAGGATCTGATGCTCTCTTCTGGCATTTCTGGGCACTATAGACATGTCACACACACACACACACACACACACACACACACACACACACACAAATAAAAATAAATCTTATTTTAAAAGGCTGCATTCTGGGGTTCTTGAATGACATTAAGTGAGATGTTGTTCATGCTGTAAGTGGCCTGATATGACTAAATAGGAGCCCATGGAACCCCAGAAGCTGGCCCAGGTTCAGAGCAGAAGGCTAGCATTACTTGCAGCCAGTTGGTATGTATCACTATGAGAAATTTACTCAAACCTCATTGGAAACACTGAAGGATGGGATACATAGAGATCTAGGCCAGATCTGCCTGCCTCTTTCAAACTGGCTAGAGACCATGGTATGCATGCAAGTGTGGAGGCTCCAGCTGAGTGTCCACCCAGCACCACAGCCTTGTACTTCTTGACAAGCTTTGCCCTTGAGAGAGACTGGAACTCTGGGGGATACTGGTTACTGCAGCCTAATTCTAGCAAGAAACACTTTGAAGGTTTTCGGGAACCCATTCATAAAAGAGGTGGTCTACTCAATACCCAGAGAGGTTTTCCATAACCAGAAATGAACCACAATACAGCAGTGGTTGTTTTAATTTACCAAGACTGTCTCCAGACACTACCTTCCTAGTTCTATTTCTTCTCATGACCCCACTGGGCCACACCCCTAGTGCTGTCTAGTCGGAGCATATCTCTTTCCATGGGTTAAAGCTCAGCTCCTGAGATTCCTGTACCCAATAGCTACTCATTCAGTGATCTCAAGCTGACCCAGTGCTAGACTTGTAGGAAACTATAATGTCCCCAAGAACCCTCATTTGGATCCAGCCCCCTCCTGAATGAGACCTAGGTCAGGGGCTTCCAGGAGCATGCGTCCCAAGAGGCTTAACTGTGCCCCTGAGGTCTCTCTACCCCTCTGCCCATACTCTCTGCTTATCTGGGTGGACTATGAAAGAATGCCATAGGCACTAAAGGAAGCCACATCTCATTTTAGATGTCAAAATTTGGGATGAAGTTGCCCCAGTACTAGTTACTTGGCTCATTGCTATGAGCAAACAAAGTCCTGAAAACATCCGTTTGAAGAAGGGAGGGCTTATTCTGGTTAGTCTGGGGGATACAGTCCATATGGTAAAGGAAGGCATAGGGGTAGGGGCCATGCAGGAGCTTGAGGCAGCTAGTTGCATTGTGTCCATAGTCAGGGAACAAAGGAATGATGGTGCTTGGCTTGTTTTCTGAGTTTCTTCTATTTCGCATAGCCCAGGCCTCGAGGCAATACTGTTTATATTCCGGGTACAGCCTCCTTCCTTAGTTAAAGCCTCTCTGGGAACCCCTCGCAGTCACACCAGGCAGTGACCCAGACTCACCACTGACAGCACAGATGCCACTTTCTGATGATAGTATCTGAGTGACACACAGACCTAAAATTGTCTCTCAGCGCCCAATTGGTAACTCCAGCTCAAGAGGATGTCCTTTGATCTCCTTGGTCACCAGTCATATATGAGGTAAACATACATGCATACAGTCGAAACATTCATACACAAAAAAATACATCTAAAGATTTTTTTAAGGGTTAAAGAAACACGGATGTTATTCCTCGTTGATATTTAGAAATAATTTGCCTGGTTTCCTGGAAAGTTTTGTTCAAGGACACATACAACACACTCTCCTGGACCTGACAGACCCAAAGGGTCTGTGTTTAAGGATACTCTCTGCCTCAACCCTGAATAGCTTTCCTGTTACAATAGCCTGCCTATATGCCTGTCAGTAACCTCTCTCTTCATTTAGTCCAAGCAACTATTAAAAATACCAGGCTAGGCAAGACAGAATCTGTGGGAGAAAACCTAGAGGTCTGTCATATACCAGAATGACCTCCACATGGGAGAAGCTGAAGGACCCTGAACAAGAGACACAGGTTAAAATTGGCTAAGTCTGCAAGCTGTATATAGAGGCAAGGTGTTGTCCAGAACATATATAACATGCCAGGAAGCAACGTGTGTGTGTGTGTGTGTGTGTGTGTGTGTGTGTGTGTGTGAGAGAGAGAGAGAGAGAGAGAGAGAGAGAGAGAGTTGTGTGTGTGTGTGTGTGTGTGTGTGTGTGTGTGTGTGTAGCGTGTGTAGTAGGAGAGAGAGAGAGAGCATCTTCCATTCAAGCACATCGTTGGAGGTGTGGAGAGCAAGCATTTGGTCAAAGACAGTTCTGTCTATAGGAGGCACCCTCATGACAGTGGCTGGGTCTCAGTTGGTGAGCAAGAGGGGCAGGCCAGGGAGGTCACTATTGCTGAACTGGCCATATCCACCCTCAACATTTGGAACTCAAGAATATACAGCAATGCTGTGAGGCCAGCACCCAGTTTTAGTTTTGCACACAGAGATCAGTATTCTATTTTAGCTATGTGATTATTATTAAAAATGTTTTCTTGGTTAAATGAAACAGTTGCTCCTTGGTATGTGATAGTAAATGGCCTAATCTATGGCTGGGTGTGTATTCTCAGAAAGATTGCACTCTCAGGAGCTTGAGAATGATCAAACAGCCTCAACCCCTGTCCAGTTCTGTGGTTCACTACCTGTTGTCTCTCCTCATCAGCCTCAGTCTTTCCCATCCCATTCATCTATTCTTTGCACAAAGATCAAGCTCCTTACCCTATCATTACCAGCTTGGACCTGGACTATCTTCTGCCTTCCTGAATGTCCTGCTCACCTGTTACCTCTTGTCATAAGAGAAGTACAACCAACACTTCCACAGACAGCTCCTAGGATCCTGTGCAGTGGAAGAACACCCCCTTTACTTCTGATCATCCACCTCTCTTCTCAAGAGCCTCACAGATTCTTCTCTGGAAAGCCATGGTGCATCTCCTGCCTGAATGTCCAATGCCATTTTCACATCCATCCTGTTCTTTAACCTCTGTGTTAAGCAGCTCATCATAAAGTGTTCCAAGTTCCATTCTACTGTGACCAGGCATTGAAGGAAGCAAATTGAAGTATATATATAGTAAGGGTGTCAGATCTTGGAATTACAGACAGTTGTTAGCTGCCATGTGGATTCTGGGAATCATATATATATATATATATATATATATATATATATATATATATATATATATATATGATTTCCTGTGAACGTTCCAAAGATTAAAAACATGCTGAGAAAGAAAGTAGTCCCTGGTCAGCCTGGGGATTTTGCAGATGGCAGAGTTAGAGAGTCATCCAGTGGGAATTGCAGCAGCCAATGGCATCTCCAACTTTGAATGTCATGCTTCATACTTGGGAGATGACACTGAATTTGAGTCATTCTTCATATAGGAAAGACTGACATTCATTAGCATACTTAGTGTCCAAATTTTTGACCCTGTTTGAAGCAAAACACTGAAATACAGGGACCAAGATATAGTTGTACTATGCACAAAGTGTTCATAGGGGAATAAGGGTTTCATGCTTCAGAAAAGTCAGTATGTTTGCCCTTAAATCTGGGCTCTAAAGGGTCCATTCCTAACGTATCCTGCTCTCCTGGATTCTGACCCAGGACTGGGTGGAGGATAGCAGTTCTTGTTGGAGCCTAGTGATTCCAAAATTAAGGAAAAGCTCAGGAGAGGCCCCTAGTGTACCTATCTAAGTGCCCCAGCATCAGTGTGGCAGGATTGGTCATAATAAATGCTCTCACTGATGAGCCTCAGTATAGTTGGTAGCCCAGATTTCCTGTGCAGCCTTGAGACAGGACAACATAACAAACAGAAATCTGTAGTTCCTGCCATTCTGCTCTGGTTTCAGTATTTCCCTGTCTCTTGATGCCTCACTTGCCTCTGAAAACTCAGGAAGACTAGTGACATCTTGTTATAGAACTGTCATTCTTATGCACACACAGCTGCACTATTAAATTTCTTTTTTTATTAAAGATGTATTTATTATGTATACAGTATACATAAGAGGGCATCAGATCTCATTATAGATGGTTGTGAGCCACCATGTGGTTGCTGGGAATTGAACTCAGGACCTCTGGAAGACCAGTCAGCGCTCTTAACCTCTGAGCCATCTCTCCAGCCCCCAAAAGCGTATCTTTTTTCATTTTATTTTATGTAAATTGGTGTTTTGCCTGCATGTATAACTGAGTAAGGGTGTCAGATCTTGGAATTACAGACAGTTGTTAGCTGCCATGTGGATTCTGGGAATCAAACTCAGGTCCTCTGGAAGAACAGTCAGTGCTCTTAACCACTGAACCATCTCTCCAGCCCCCTCACTTTTAAATTTCTAGCCCATCCTTATAGCACTGGATGACAGTCATGACCCATCTCAGAAGCAAAACTTGGAAAATTATTGTCATGGGATTCACTAAGAATACTGCAAAAAACTTCCAAGAATGAGACCGCCACACATTACCCTGCAAACAGATAGGGTGCACCTACAATATTCCTCCAAATATCACCCCATGGGTTGAGCCCTCACTGTACCCATTGTTCCATAGTCACCCACTAAAGGTGCTAAGGATTCAGCAATGTAAACAAAAAGCAAAGATGAAAACAAACAAGTCGAGTGCCTCAAAGTTAAAATATAAAGTTCAGTTAAAAAAAAATAATCTTCAGAATTTTGTGTTATTTACCTAAAATGTAAACTTTGTTGGACATTGGTAGGTGTTTTACTTGGTCCTGTCCTTCCCAGAGTCTGTGGCTGGCCCTTGGGGAACAGAGGTCCTCTCTAACTAGCGCAGGACATCTTTATCCCTTTCTCACTTTGTCTTTTTGTCTTACTCTTTTGAAATTATCATCATTCCCACCAATCCCCTTATTTTTCATGCTCCCTCCTGCTGCTGTTGGAAGCACTCGTAGTAGTAGTAACGAATGCAGGACAGTAGCCAGGCTGGGGATTGAGTATGTAACTGGGTCTGTGTATTAAGGGTATCTGTACTTTCTCAAGTGTTTTTCAGAAAATCGGGTTGGGTGAAGGCCTTCAGGGCCAGGAAGTGATGTACCCCATCAACAGCTTTGAGTAAGCCAAACTGCTGGCCATGGTAAACATATAGAGACATATATAAGCAGATACAGCTGGGACATTGTCCTTATCTTATCCACACACCATCCTTGATTTGAAGGCCACTGGAGAAATTTTTTTTTTCCTGATGCAAGTGGCAGTGGTGAGAAGCTTGGAGATGCAGCTCCACAATGTTGCCCACTACAGCCTGAAGAGTTCTTTTAATCTCTTGGGAGCTGTGACTCAGATGAAACTAGGTCCAATACTTCACTGCAGAAAAGAATTTCAAGACCAACTTCATGAAGCAATAATCCCTAATTATATTGAACACAATCATGTGTATACCGTCTTTCTTAAGTTTTATCTTTCATATTTTTTGTAATTTATGTAGATCTGTAACATATTTTAAGCTTTCTAAGTTCCCCATTTCTTTTTATTCCCATTTTGGAACAATCTTTAGGACAAAATTGTCATCTAAAATTTTCTTTCTAACTGTAGAAGCATTCTCTTCTTTACTAAAATAACTCATTTTTGTAACTTAATATTTTTTTCCTAATTGATGGCTATTTTTCTTACAAAATTTAGAAATTATTTTCTTCCTTCAAAAATTTATTATTTTTTACATTTGTTTTGTGTGTTGGTGTGTGTGTGTGTGTGCATGCATGTGTATAGTTCTTGCATATCACAGTGTACATGTGGAGGTCAGAGAACAACCTTTGAAGTGGAGTCTCTCTTTCCCCATGTGGATTCTGGAAATTGAATTTCCATCATCAGGTTTTTTGTGTCATGCATCTTACCTGAACTAAGCCATCTAACCACTCAAAACAAATGTAATCATAACAAAACAATGATATTGCACTGTATACTGAGGTTCTTCCTTTTTCATGACTTAGACAAAAATGCTATTGGAACTGTTTGATCAGGGTGTTTCTGACATAGCCCTGAGTTTCTTGTGACTTCTAACACTAAGGGACACTGGGACAATGAGGCACATGGCTATTTAGCCTGTTACATCAGGATCTCAGCCTGCTCTAAGACCTCTTACCTTTTATTTCAATCCTTTATGGTATCCTTGTTTATCGAGTTTTGCAGAAGACTGGCAATTTGGGCAAGTTGTAGTATACAAATCTCCCCATCAATACCTCAGGATCCCCATGAGTATTTGAAGTTCTTTTACATTTATGGGCATAGGCTGTTGTAGGATATTTTCAATGACTTTGTCAGGTGTTATACATGTCTTACCAGACCATAAAACTTTCAAGAATTTTACAGCTGTGTTTGGCTCTTGAACCTCTGTGTGTTGATCTCCTAACCCTGTATTTCTTGGTATGCTTGTGTGTCTTTTAGATGCTTTTTAAATCTGTAGAAACATGGGGAGGTTAATCTTACATTACCTATGCAATGAAACCTTTTCACAGAGGGTTATAAAGATTGGAAGCAAGACCCCATGACAAATAGACTGTTAAGACTGTTAAGGTAGTCCAGGGGTAGCACTATTTACTATTAGATTCACTATTGGCTATTTCAAGTGATTAAAAATGGGTCTTGATATACAGCAGCTCAGGGAATACTAAAAAAAATGTATTATCAGAGTCTAATCAAGTATGGAAAGGACCCCTCCATTACTTGATTTGTGATTCAATAGTCAAAAGACTATTGGGCACAGTGCAATGGATGGCAGAACTATCAGACTGCGCTCTCTGTAATCCATTATTCTCCAAGAGTCACTTGGCTTCTTTACAAATTATACTGGGATTTTGAAAGGGCATTTGGCTGGGCAAATAGTCTCTATCTTTTCTAGCTCTTCAGTGGTTTGGGCATAGTTTCTAGGCAGTCATCACCCTATGCAGGGCAGGCAATTTCACAGACTCTCATTTTGTTCGACTACTTCCTTTATAGTTCAAGCCCTCAGAGAAAGAAAAAAAAAAACTCTCCTCAAAAGCATCCAGGGTGTACTCTAGCAATACATACACTCTCAGAATGTTCTTTTGCAATGGAGAAATGAGCACTGTATACTTTATCACAAGCTTGTTCATTTTTACCTTTACTGATTTATCTCCATATTCATTCATACACAGCTGCCCATTGCCCCAAGTGCCTTTTGGATTGCTATACATTATGATAAACTTGGCTCAGCTCCAGTACCCACCAAAACCTAAGCAATTTAAACATTAATAGAAGACCAATTCTTTCATAATTCTAACAGAAAACAACCATGTCCAGGGTCTTAATTGTGGGTGGTAAGACTGGAGGGAAGGAATCTGGCTCTCTCAGGGACTTGTCACACTGGACCAGGCAGTAACGTGGATTTGGGGAGTAGGAGGTGTCTGGGACCCTTTTAAGAAAGATTTTAGGGCTCCAGTAAAAACTAAGGAAGGCACGGGCCGAGTATGATGCTTGGTTGGCAGCCCAAAGGCTGAGTGTCTGTAAGGCAGAGGAAATGGGCAGGCAAGTGACCTCTCAGGTTTGGAAGGCAATGGTTTCCTTCCCATCATCTCATGCTGAAGTGAATTCTGGATCTGTTGGAACTTCCTTAAGTAGTAGTGACTTGGGGCCTGGGTCTATTATGGTAGTCTTTGGAGCCAAAGTCATCCTTGAGATGGGAGCATATAGTTGAAAGGAAATATCTATTGTAACCGGGAAGGGCTATGTAGGATCTGCGTCAGGATGTACTTGTGGCCTTTCAATCTAAACAGATGGCATGCACCACCTAACCTTAGGGTTTCTTCCAGGACCATATAGTTGCTTGAGAAAGTCTTCACTGACATAGCCCAGCAGGGTGTGATGGGCAGGGCTAGAAGGCTGCATGCTCTAGAGCTTCTGGTTTTCAGACAGACCAGACAGCATGTTGCCCAGAGAGAGGCCTGCATTTGTAATGGGCAGAGCTATTTTGGAGTTGCTTTGTGGGTGAGATAAACACAGTGGTATTGAGATTCCAGGAGCAAGTACTTTCCTGGAATGTTCTGTGTAGACACTGTATTACTCTGATAAAACACACTTCTTAATACAGGAAACAGGATCCTTTCTCCACCCCCTCCACCTTTGTACTTCAAATGTCATCTGAAGAGGGATCAAGACCAGTAACAGCCACGTAGGTGAAAAGAGCCCTCCCTGGCTTCCAGGATGCTCACTCCCAGCGAGACATCCAATAATCCACTGTCTGGTTTGTGTGTTGCAAAGAAACCCAAAAATCCTTCTTTCCAGGCCAGATAGGAGTATGAAGTCATAACAAACACTGGAAGTTTTCAGGTGTCCTGAAGATCCAAAGCAAGTCTGTAGGAGTTAGTCATTTCTACAGGAAGCAGTGTATTTTGAAGCCTCCTAAGAGCCATAGCTCAAGCCTGTTCTTCCCTGGGCAGAGCTGTTAGGTTGCCCTGCCCACCTCTTCCAAGAACAGTCCCACGGACCCACCTGAACTTCAAGCTCCTTTGTGAATTCAAGAGTTTGGTAAAATTAAACCATTCACACTTGCCTGAGAAGTAGAGCCGCCCCACCTCCTTCCTTTCCCTCTGCTTACAAGTGGTCCTGTGGATGAGATCAAACAGTAGTTCTGCTCACACACAGCCCTAAAGAACTCACAAATGCCCAGGTGTGGACAGTTGTGCGGCTGAAACTGCCCAAAAAAAAAGAAGAAAGAAGGGAGAAGGGCTGGGTAGCTACCTCCAGGTGGGTAACAAGATGAAATATACCAGCTCCTTCCCACCTAAGAAGATGGTTTGTGGAGGGCTAATTTCTAGGAATCTTGTTTTCTACAGTGGTCCTGGTGGGCTGTGGGAGTCTTAGAGGTCCCACAGTGCTCCCCATTTTATATTTTCCCAGCCATACCCCTAGCAGAGTTTGCAGCTGGAACTGGTATTCAGAGCTTTCTTACCAGAGGAAGCCAGAACAATAAGTAATAGAAAGGAGAATGTGGTAGGTAAGAAGTCACAGTGTGAAAAAACCTAATTCAGGACTGGAGTGGAAAACAAGGATTTTCTCTGACAACCAATGTTCCTGAACTTTTCTTATTGAGGTGTATTTGTTTTAATAAGAGCAGGTAGGGCAGCTGTTTCAGCAAGTAGGTGTAAGATGAAAATGTGTTCGCTGATCAGTCCCAGAAATGGGACAGAGACCAGAGGCAGGTACCTGGCTCCCTGGGGTCGGTCACTGCTCCCTCTGATACCTTTGCTCACTGAGTAAATGATCTGATTCATGACAAACTGAATCCTGTGGTTTATTTACTGTCATCAAATAATCTATCTAAAACTTTTCAAATGGTGCATTGCTAGTTGTTTCCACATTTGGAATACTTTTTAAGTAGTAATTCCAAGGATCTTGGAAAATTTGTTTCACCTACAACTCTTTGGCTTTGTTGTGAAAATTTCCGCTTTGGCTTTTAAATAACTTTTCTTGAACAAATAACTTTGGGGTAACTTATCGGCTACCAAGACCTGACGCCCACATCCTATAAGTAATACTAGTAGGCTAAGAGTTAGGTTCTCTGATAGGCAGATAGGGAACAGGACCATGACTAGGTAATAAAGATGGTGAACTTCCGAAATAGCTGGCTGCTTCTTCACCCTCCTGACCTGAGAAAAGGGCCTATAGGATCCCCTGCCTGTGAACCAGCCCAAGATTACTGTCCTGTAGGCAGAAAAGTGGCCTCTAAAGCATACACCAAGAAGAGACCAAGAGAGTATAAGAGCAACATAAACTTCTCAGAGAGAGCTTCAACCGAAGTCAGACGATGATGACACCCTCATTTTAGACCTCCAGCCTCTGTGTCTGAGAGAGGATAAATTCCTAGTTCTGGTTTCAGTCGGCCTAGGCCTTGTTCCATCCTCCTTCTTGGCTGCCAAGTATACTGGCTTCTCTAACTTCTTTTTTTTTGCAGCTACAAGCACTTCCACATTGCCTGTCCTGCAGGCCAGAGCTGGAGGGGGCAGGCTAGGACTGCATCTCCCTTCATGGAGGTTGGATTGAGGGGACCTCATCAGCATCCAAGGCAATGTCACAGATTCATACCCTGCTGTGGCCTACCATCTAGTCAGTGCAGTCTGATGACCCTAACTTGGTTGCTGTCTTGGAGAGGCTGTTGGATTATTGTCTGACAGTAGGTTGGCTGGACTGGTGGCTGAAGTTTTACAAGAATCCAAAATGGGGCTGGTCCAGGAGAAGTGTCTGATAATGCATTATTTAAGCATTGCATATCTATTCTCTGTGGTCCACCTTAGGAAGACAGGGTACAGAGTGTGGGGTGATTAGGGATAGTACCCTGCCTGTCTTAGTTAGGGTTTCTAGTGCTATAATAAAATACTACAACAAAACAATTTGGGGAGAAAAGAGTTTATTTGACTTATACTTCCACATCACTGTTCATCACTGAAGGAAGTCAGGACAGGAACTCAAACAGGACAGGAACCTAGATGCCAGAGCTGATGCAGAGGTCATGGATGGGTATTGCTTATTGCTTTCTCCTCATGGCTTTCTCAGCCTCAATTTTATAGAACCCAAGACCACCAGCTCAGTGATGGCACCACCCAAAATGAACTGGGCCTTCCCCATCAATCACTAATTAACAAAATGCCTTATGAGCTTGCCTACAGCTCAGTTTTATGGCAGTATTTTCTTAATTGAGGTTCCCTCCAATAACTTCAGCCTGAGTTAAATTGACCTAGCCAACAAACTGCCAAAGTCAGTTTGTCTGATTCAGTCCTATAATATACTTAAAAGGCTTTTGTCACAAAAAAATTCCTCAAAAAACAGACATTTTAAAGCGATCAGTCTTAGTTTAAGTCATACACAAAAGTTGTATGACTTAATTAGCATTATATACTTAATTATTCATACTAATTGATTATTAATAATTAATTAATTAGTATTATTTTATCATTATCAAGACAGGGTCTCGCTCTTGTTTTATCATCAGCACAGCAACTGTACCTGAATCTATGGTTGCTTCAGCTACCAACTGTGGTTTCATAATTACTGCCCTATTGCTCAGGCTGCATCCCAGCAGGACTTCTGCATCCTGCTAAAACACCCCTGCCTCTGCAGCCAAATCTCTGTCATTCTATTATACCAATAAAGACTCAGGAGCCAGACACTGGGGTGGAAACCTGCTAGCTCAGAGAGGCTGAGAAGCAACCCGTGGACCTTCCTTCTTAGCCAATGACCCAGCAAGAGTGTCTTCTGATGTGCCCAACCAAAAAAGACCACCAACTCAAAGTCCCTCCTTACTACTTCCTGGGTAAGTAAGTAGTACTTCTCATTCCCTTTTCCAGACTCATTCTAACTCTCAGTGACTACTTCCTGTCAACTAGTTGCTAGCTCCAACTTCTGACCCAGGGTTTTATTTAATTAGTGTAAATCAGGGTTCATTCACAGTGTGATACCGCAACGTTTTGCTGTAGCCCAGACTGGCCTCAGATTCATGGGTATACTTTTATTTCAGTTTTTTGAGTGCTGGGATTATGGGTGTGAGCCATAATGTCCAATTTAATTATTTAAACAAATAATTATTAAGCAAAGACAGTAGCCATGGAGTTGAAGCCAGTGCAGAGTGCTTGGGGCCCTGGTCTTCTAAGGACAGTATCATAGAATAGACATGGAATCTGGGGTTCAAGGCAGAAACAGAAGGGTCAGGAAGATGTTAAGACTTCAGAAAAAGGCACAGTGACACCAGCATTTGAAAGTGACTCTGAGTTCCAGGCAGATGGGAGAACAATGTGTGAGACTTTATAGGAACAATTGAGTCACAAAAGAACTACTGTATGTTGCCCCCTGGAAAGCCTTTTTCCTATTTCCCTTTGGGTCCTCCACTGCTTATCACAGGCAGAGAACTGAATAAACTCCTGCATGTAGGAGGAGAGGGGCACCCAGTCCTGTGTGTTTTGGATTCTAGGTATTGCAGTAGACTGAGTGTATTTGGTCAACAATAAGTATTGGGGACAGAAGAGGAGGAAAGAGGATGTGACCAGTCCTAGGTCATAATAATCTAAATTTAACAATATCCATGACCTGGAGAAACATGGTACTCTAACAGGGTGGTAAAAGTGGACACCAGAGCCACTTCAGACCCTGGTCATGGTGATCACAAGTCTAAAGAGAAGACCCTAGCCAAGACAGCCAGCCATAGGGCTGGACACCAGTTTTCTTGGGTGTGGCATTTGCTTGTGTGTTCCAGCCTCATAGCTTAACAACACTCTTCCAAGTTCCTAAGCCCACCTGGTGCTTCCTTGGCTTGATATTCCAGGACGAAATGCTTACTCAGTGTGACATTTCTCATCTACTCCTTTTAAGGCCATCGGTGATCTGAACCACAGGCAGGGAGGGAGCCAGGCAACGAGCATGCACGTGTCACCATGACACATAGTTTCAAGTTTCTAAAAAGGAACCTGCACCACCTGAGTGTCCCAGAGATGCTCAAGTCATTCTGATCCTGATGCTGCTATTGGTACCAGGCAAGACCATGTGCATAGCATGAAGCACACTTGGTGAGCCTCAGCTGTGTGAGTTAAATGTAGCCTACAGCTGTCACTGGCTCACTCCAGAAATAGTCCGTAGAAATAAAGATAATAGCAGAAGTGGTGGGAAGACTCTGGGCAGTGCACCATGACTGTTGTCCCCCCCAGAATAAAATCTGTGACTCAAGGGCTCACAGAAAACAATGCTAAACTGTAAAAGGAATCATGTGACTGAGGGAACAGTTACTAGAGCAAGGTTCTAGTTTCATTTCTGTTACTGAGATAAAATACTTGAACAAAAGGTAACTTGTAAGAGCAGGGATTTATTTTAACTCATAATTCCAGGGTATAGTTCACCACTGAGAAGTCAGGCAGCAGGATGCCAAAGCAGCTAGTCCATCACATCCATAGTCAGAAACAGAGAGAGGACAGGCAAGTACCTCAGCGGATGAGGGCACTTGCTGTCAAGGCTAATGTCCACCCTTGGGACCTGCATAGTAGAAGGAAAGAATCTGTTCCTATAAGTTTTCTGATTTCCACAAAAGCCCCCTGACCTCCCCCCAAACACAAAAACATTTAAAATTTAAAATTTTTAAAGAGCAGAGAGAAACGACTGCACTTATGCTGAAAACACGATTAGTTTGCTCTACTCTTCAACCATCAGCACCCAAAACCAAGGAATGGTGCTATCCATCACTTTCAGAACAAGTCTTCTCACATCGGCCAAAGCAATCAAGATAATTCCTCACAGACACACCCAAAAACCAAGCTGCAATCCCTCATTAAGACTCTCCTCTGCCATTCTAGATTATGTTGAGTTGATAATTAAAACTAACCACCATAACCATAGAAATGGCTTAGCAGTCGAGAGCACACAGCACCCATGCCCAGTGGTTTACAACTTCCTGTGACTCAAGCGATAATCCAGCCCCCTTCTGACCTCCTTGGGCACATAAACACATAACTAAAAAAATGACAAAACAGAGGTGGTAGAAAGGCTTAGTGAGTGCCTGATGACCTGAGTGTGATGCCCAGGATATCCATGGTGAAAAGAGAGGAGCAGCTCCCACAGGCTCTGTGCTGATCTCCACGCGGGTCACGGCACACTCGCCCTCCACCAAATGCATAAGAATGTAAGACAAAAGACTAAAATAAAAATAATCCTTAAAAAATCCTAACCTTCATAAACAATAGCTGTGAAAAATTTGAGAGTATGAGTGACATTTATACTGACACAGAGTGAGGTAAGATGACAGAGTAGAAATATGAGAGAAAAATGGTTTGTTTTTGGAGAAGCTGAGCTGCGGTAGAGCTTCCTGCAGACCACTGGACTGCCGAGTATATGTAAAGGGCTCTCAGGCCAAACTTAAAGGTTGATGACCGCCCTCCAGATAGACAGGAAGATCCTGTGAGAGAGCAGAGCAAAAGCTTAGAAACTGCGAACTATTTCATATTGACATAAGCAAAAGAAAACAAAACAAAATGATACTCTGATATTTAAAAAAAAAAAAAAAAAAAAAGCTTTCTGAGGCTGGGGAGATGGCTCAGCTGTTAAGGGCACTGGCTGCTCTTCTAGAGGAATTGGATTCAATTCTCAGCACCAATATGGAAGCTCAAAACTGTCTGTAACTCTAGTTACAGGAGATCTGACACCTTCATACAGATACAAATGCAGGCAAAACACCAATTCACATAAAATAAAAACAAAAGAATTCTGGTTTGGTTTTTATTTTGTTGGGGTTTTTTATTTTTGTTTTTTTAGGAGAGAGATGGAGGAGAAAAGAGAGAAAGAAAATTTTAGTTGGTAGGGCAGTGAGGGGGATTTGGGAGAGGGAAAAATGTGGAATATTGAACACTGTGTGAAGGTATATTGCTGTGATTGATGCAATAAAAAGCTGAATGGCCAATAGTAGGGACCTCCTGGCAGAGAGAGAGAGAGAGAGGGAGGGAGGGAGGTGGGGAAGGAGGAATCTAGGTGTGTGATTTTGTCAGCAGACTTGGAGCAAGTCAGATGTACTGTACTAAGGAGAGGTAACCAAGATTAAAAAATATGGGTTAATTAAGTTATAAAAGCTAGCTTGGAAAAGCCTATGCTAAGGCTAAGTTTTCATAATTAGAAATAAGTCTCCAGGTCATTATTTGTGGGCTAAAGGCCCAAAGATTGTCCAACAACTTGTTACATGAAAATATATTTATGAAATTTTAATTTTAATTAAGAAACAAAGATCTTTTGGGGCTGGAGAGATGCCTCAATGGTTAAGGCATGGTTGCTCTTACAGAGGACCCAGGTTAAGTTTTTAGAACGTACTTGGCAAAACATGCATACTCATAATTCCAGTTCCAAGGGATCTAATGCCCTTTTCTGACCTCTGTGGACACCAAGCACACATTCACATAAAATAAAAATAAAAAAAAAATTCTTGTTTGGTTTTTGGGTTTTGTTGTTGTTGTTTAGGAAAATACATACATACATTTAGGCAAAAGCACTTATACATATATATATATATATACATATTTTATACATATAAAATAGAATAAATAAATCTAATTTTTAAAAAGATTCCCATCCCAGTACATCATTGTTTAACTACTAGAAACAGGTCTAAGCTGCTCATCTAAGTAATAAGACTTGTTCAGTTGGTGAAAAACTGAACAAATGTAACCAAGTCTCTAAATCTATCTATTTATAGGAAAAGAGAGACAAAAAATACAAGAATGCAATTGGTGACAACCAGAGCAGGGGGTCTTGGCAAGACAAGCCACATAGTTTTCAGGTGAGTGAAGGTGTGAGAGGATGGTGGCTTCAAATCTGAACAGTTAACAGACACTTAAGAAACAACCAAGGGAACTGTCACAGTTGGAATATTTGATGCTGAGGATCTTGAAGGTGTGGTTATGATACTATCATGTTATTATAAAACATAGCCATGATCTTTTGGAGGCACCAGAATGGTTACAAGATAAAATTATAGGGAGATTTGGTTTCAAAATTGCCTGGTGAAAGTGCACTGGAGAATGATGCTGTGAACAGTGGCTGGCCTGGGTGAGAGGCACCTGGGAGTTACAGGACTGGATTGTCATTGCCATTGGCACGTATCTTATATGTTCCATAAAAGACAGGATGAACCAATAAAGAATAAGAAGAATTCCAAGGAAAAGAGGCTTGTGGTTAGTATGATTTAAAACAGGTACACTGGGTGTTTTAGTGATAAAATTGGATAGTGATGTCCACTCCCCAAGTGTCCCCGTTTAGACCAGATGTGACCTATCTAATGAGGGTTATATACTGGTTAAGGTGCAATACGTATTCTTTAAAACATATCTCTTATCAGTTCAAGCCAAGTGCCAGCTGTATTTTTTCAAGGTAATCAATAGACAATAGCCACAATGATTATAAATATTTTATGGAATTTTGTTGAGTCTTTTGGAATCATACAAAGTTTGAGTTATTAAATATAAAATTCTAAAATTTAAAAATAAAGGATAGAAGTCCATCCTACAATACCTATAAAATTGAAAATTATCCAATATTAGGCCACTCTGTTCATGTGAGTGCTCTTTTTTACCTACATAATCACTCTGTACAACTTTCTGCTCCCCACATTTCATTTCTCTTGTGCCTTAATATTCTGTCATGTTGCTTTAAGGCCCCCAGAGCCTCTATCTTCAGTGGCTGCACAATATTCCATGTAGTAAATATGAATTACTCGGCCACTTCCCTTTGTTACTCACTGTGTTAGTCAGGGTTCTCTAAGGGAACAGAACTGATAGAATGAATATATATGTATATATATATATACCGCTTATATTTATTTATGAATTGTTCTGAAATTTAAAAATAAAAAAGGTTCTTATATAAGAACTATGAAATTTTAATAAGCAGCCAACATTAAGTTAGTATATCAGGCCCATATATATATATTTTCTGTTATTAGTCTACATGGCTGCATGTTTTGAGAGTTCTAATCTGGTGCTATAGTCCCAGAGTACCCCTGGAGAGCTGCTGGTCTTCAGTCTACACTGGAATCCAAAGAAGCACATTCTAATACTTGTGAAGAAATACCTCCCAAACAGGACAGATGGAGCTGCCCGTGAGAATGAGGGCAAGCATGGAAAAAGTAAAAAATTGCTTCTCCGCATGACCTTTTAAGTTCACAGCCACCAGAAGGTAGCACCCAGATTTGGGGTGAGTCTTCTCACCACAAAAGATCCAATTAAGAAAATACCTGGGGCTGGAGAGATGGCTCAGCGGTTAAGAAAACTGACTGTTCTTCCAGAGGTCCTGAGTTCAATTCCCAGCAACCACGTGGTGGCTCACAACCATCTATGATGACATCTGGTGCCCTCTTCTGTATACTGCATACATAACAAATAAAGAAAGAAAGAAAATCCCTCACAGGTGTGCCTGGCTGCTTGGGTTTTAGTTGATTCTAAATGCTGTCAAGTTGACAACCGAAATTAGCCATCAGAAGTACATCCTTGTCCACTTGACACACAATCACACATCCTTCTGCTATGCTTAATTTCCAAATAAAAACAGCAGTCAGGTCATAATTCTACCTAACATGCTACAATTACATCAAATACAAGTAAAATAGGTGTTAGTGTCCCTTGAGGAACACTTAGTCTTTTAGGGTTTCATAACTTAAATAACCATTGATACTATCTCAATTTATGTTACATTATATAATAAAGAAACAGAAAACACAAATATCTGCTTTCTCCCCTACTTCCCCCTCTGTCCTCTCTCACCCTTCCAGAACACACACCTAACATGCTTCCAGTACAATTATCAACAGTTTTCTTGAGCTCATCATCTTCTGTCCTTTGCACTTTAATAGGTGGAAGAGCTGAGATTAAAAGCATCCAAGAAATATCTTTTTTTTCAAGTTCACCATAAGATTCATCTCTGGGCTCAAGTTCTCCTATTTTCTGCCTACCACAGAAACTAAACTCAATCCTGGGGAATGCTAGCAGCAAACTGGGGGCATCAAAGGTAAATCCACAATGCCATCTGGTGGCCTCTAGGAGAGTGACATGGAGTCTGGCCTACTTCAAAGAGTAAGACGTAGTTGCCATATACTCCTGGACTTCAGCCAACTTTGAAGCACATCTCAAAGCAGGAAATAATCAGGTCATGGTTCTGCTTGATGTTACAATGGAGCTCACAGTTCAAATCAGCTGCATTTACCAAATACTCAGCCTTATGGACTGCAAGCCCACCTTCCATATCATAAATATTTCCTTCTTATGGAAGAAATATTTTTCAAAGGTGATTCACAAGAATCCACTCAAAAGCAAATAGCAGTCAAAGCGTATATCTCTAAGCACCCACATTAAAAAAAGATAGAGAAAACAAAACAATTTAATGATGTGCCTTAAGGCCTCAGAAAAATGAGAACAAACCAAACCCCAAATCAGTAGGTTAGGAGAAATACTTAAAGGTAGAAATTCATGAACTAGAAATGACAACAAAGCAAAAATACAATCAGTGAAATTAAGAGTTAGTTCTTTAAAATGATAAATAAGATTAATAAATCCTTAGCTAAATTAACCAAAAGACACAGAGAGAGCAGACATAAATTAGTAAGATCAGAGATGGAAAGGAAAGACATTACAATAGATACCCCCGAGATTCAGAAAATCTTACAAACCTATATTTCACTAAATCTAATCTCTGAAAAATCAAAAAGAATAAATGAAATTCTACATGCATATGATCTACCAAAATCAAATCAAGATAAAAAATAATTTAAATAGTCCCATAACCAGTAGCAATACTGAAACAATCATAAAAATCTCCCAACTAAAGAAAAGCCTAGGTTCAGATGTTTTCACTACAGCTCTATCTACCCCTCACAGAACTTAGACCAATATTTCCCAAACTGCTCTATAAAGCAGAAAAATGAAGGAAAACTTCCAAGCTTTTTTTTTAATAAGCCAATATCATGATGATACCAAAGCCAGACAGAGGCAACAAAAAATAAAACTATAGACTAATGAACAGATGCAAATGTTCTCAACAAAATACTAGAAAACAAATTAAAGATCACATGAAAAAGATCATACATGAAGACTTCTGCAGGTTGGTGTTCCCCATTAACACCCCAGTTTGTTGGGTACTGCCATCTACAAGGCCCATCCCATCCCTCAAACCCTCTCATCACCCTGCAACCTCAGCAGCTCCCTGAAACATAGATTTTGCCAACCCCTATTGGATCAAGAGAGGCACCCTGAGACATAGATTTTGCCAGCTCATATTGGATCAAGAGCTCCTATTGGACCAAGAGCAGATCTCTGAGACACAGAGTGAACCAGCCCCTATTGGGCCAAGAGAGGCTCCCAGAGATACAGAAGTCAGCTCCTAGGGAACTAAGAACAGCTCTCTGTGACACAGAGTACACCAATTCCAAGTGGACCCAAAGCTCAGAATGGACCAAGAGATACTCCCTGAGAAAGACACAGGCAGAGTAAATTGGACCAAGAAATGCTCCCTGAGACAGACAAATCCTACACTGATCCTAGGAAGTGATGGGCAGATGTTTATA
>PVIH01008486.1:25181-90671 GCA_004025045.1 Sigmodon hispidus
AAAAAAAAAAAAAAAAAAAAAAAAAAAAAAAAAAAAAAAAAAAAAAAAAAAAAAAAAAAAAAAAAAAAAAAAAAAAAAAAAAAAAAAAAAAAAAAAAAAAAAAAAAAAAAAAAAAAAAAAAAAAAAAAAAAAAAAAAAAAAAAAAAAAAAAAAAAAAAAAAAAAAAAAAAGGAGAAGAAATCAATAAATCCCTTAAAGAAAACCAAGAAAAAGCAAAGAGGTGAGGAAAACTATTCAAGACTTAAAAGGTCAAATATAAGCAATAAAGAAGACACAAACTGAGGGAAAGCTGGAAATGGAATGTCTGAGTAAAAAAACAAAACTACGGATACAAGCATAAGCAACAAAATGCAAAAAATGTAAGAGAGAAACTCTTGTGTGAAAGATTCGATAGTGGAAATAAATATGGCAGTTAAAGAAAATACGAAAGCCAAAAAAGTCATAACACAAAACATCCAAAAAATATGGGACACCATGAAAAAACCAAAACCTAAGAATAATAGGAATAGAAGAAAAGAAGAATACCAGCTCAAATTCACAGGAAGTATATTCACCAAAATCATAGATGTGAACTTGCCCAACCTAAAAAAGGAAATGCCTATAAAGATACAAGAAGCTTACAGAATACCAAATAGATTAGCCCCCCGAAGTCCGCCTGCTACATAATAATAAAGCCACTAGACATCACAATAAAGAAAGAATATTAAGACCTGCAAGGGCCAAATACCGCCAAATAAGGCAGACCCATCAGAATAACAACCAACTTCTCAAAGGAAACAATGAAAGCCAGAAGGTCCTTGACAGATGTTAAACAGACACTAAGAGACCTCAGATACCAGTCTAGACTACTATGCCCAGCAAAACTCTTAATCACCATGGATGGAGTAAACAAAATATTCCATGACAAAACCAGATTTAAACAATACCTATTCACAAATCCTACCCTACAAAGCACACTAGAAGGAAAACTCCAACCTAAGGAGCAAGTCTTTAAGTGTCTTCTAATCATTTGAGATTCTTCTGTTGAAAATTCTATATTTAGCTCTGTACCCTTGGTCTACAGAGCAAGTTCCAGGCCAGAGAAATCCTTTGGAAAAAACAAAAGGGCAAAGGAAGAGTGAGGGGAGAGGGAGGGAGGGAGGGAGAGCAGAGAGAGAGAAGAGAAAAAAAAAAGGGGAAGGAAAGGAAGGAAAAAAACCAAGCAGGCTGAGCAAGCCAATAAGCAGCACCCTCCATGGCTATTGAATCAGCTCCTGCCTCCATGATCTTGGCCTGTCTAAGTTCCTGTCCTGACTTCCTTCAATGATGAACAGATATGGAGGTGTATGCAGAATAAACCCTTTGCTCCCTAACTTGCTTTTTGGTTATGATGTTTCATCACAGCAAAAGAAACCCTAAGACACAGATGCAATATAATTTATAGGACCATTCTTCAAAGACATAGAAAACAGCCAAACAAAAAAAAAAATCTTAAAATTAATATGGAAGCACAAAAGACTAAAGATTGCCAAAACAACCCTGCACAAAAAGAATACTGCTACCGGCATCATCATATCTGATTTCAAGTTATACTACAGAGCCATAGTAATAAAAATGGCATGGCACTGGCACAAAAACCAGACATCTAGATGAATGGAATAGAGGATACAGATATACGTCATACATCTACAGCCCCCTTGTTTCAACAATAAATATACAATGAATAATATACAATAGAGAAAAGACAATCCCTTTAGCAAATGCTGCTTGGAAAACTGGATATGACTTCTTGAAGAATGAAACTCAGTCCTATCTTTCACTTTGCACAAGAACACCTCAACAGAATCTGAAATTTGTATAGCAACAAGTAGAGAATATGGAGCTAGAGAGAAGTGGTTCAGTGGTTAAGATTACTGAGTGCTCTACCAGAGGATCTGTGTTCAGTTCCCAGTACCCACAAAGTATCTCACAATCTGTGTACTAAAGTTCTAGAGGATCAGATGCCTTCTGGTTTCCATGGTGCATAGACATATCTGCAGCTAAAACACAAACATAAAACTAAATAAAATACCTTTTTAAAAGTAGGAATACATGGGCTGCAGAGATGGCTCAGCGGTTAAGAACACTGACTGTTCTTCCGGAGGACCTGAATTTGATTCCCAGCATCCACATGGCTGCTAACAACTGTCTGTAATTCCAAAATCTGACCCCCTTACACAGTTTTCATGCAGGCAAAATACCAATTCACATAAAATAAAAAAAAATAAATATTTTTTTAAAAAGTAGGGATATGTATCCACATAGGCAAATGTAAGAAGTTTATGATAGGGCTGCAGTTGCATGGAAAATAAGGCTAGCAATTAACAAATGAGATCTTAAGAAAGTAACACACGCTGTACACAACAACAACAGAAAACAGTCAACCAAGAGAAGAGAAGCCCATAGAATAGAAGAAAATCTCAAAGAGCTATATATTTGATAGAGGATTATTATCTAGAATATACAAAGAGCAGCAACAACAAAAAATACACCAAGAAAATGGTGGGTAAAAGCTGACCACCTGTTATGTGACAGACTTTTGGAGAGGCAACATACATGTCTACTCACCCTGGAGAGGGAGCCCACAACAGACCAAAGTATGGGTACCACCAAAGTCCAATATGGTAAACGAATGAATTATATTGAGAATATTTACCAAGTATGAGAGTGTGATTACTTACAGGGGCAGAAATAACTCAGATACAGCTAGCTGCATCACCAAAGCCCATTCCAATATGGATGGCAGCTCACAAAACCTAGAAACTTAGGGCATGATGCATAGACAGCAAGCAGCTCAACAGGTTGGAGTGGCCTTCCCAGATGCCAGGAAGATCAGCTGATTTGTACTTTTTCTATGCTATTGGTCTAGTCTCAAAGTCTTCTTTGCAGCTTGGCTTGTCTGAGAGTGACTCTCAACGCTCTTTAATGTTTAATCTTCAAGGGAAGAACCTAGAGAATCTGGTCAGTTTCAGGGACTTCCTGTGGGTATTTTCACTTGTTTACTTTGTGTCTAAAAGCACTTGAAACTTGCTTCAAAATACTACCCAAATTCCATCCCCAGAGTCCACATAATGGAAGGAGAATTGATATATTGCCCTCTGACCTCTACACTTGCACCATAGCATATGAGAACATGTGTGTGTGCACACAAATTTAATTAATAATAAAAAACTTGTTTTTTAATTTATTTTATGTGTATGGGTGTTTTGCCTGTATATATGTCCATATATCACATGCATGCCTGCTGACCACAAATCCCAGAAGGTGATGGATCCCTTGAGTCCAGAGAGATATGGTCAAAAGTTGTCATGTGTGTCAATGAGAACTGAACTTGAGTCTTACACAAGAGCAGACAGTATTCTTAACTGCTCAATTATCTCTCCAGCCCAACATCCTAATTTTTAAAAATTGGTTATTATCTGGGTGGTAACAGCACATGCCTTTAAACTCAGAAGGTAGAGACAGATGAATCTCTGTGAGTTTGAGGCCAGCGTGGTCTACAGGAATAAGTTTCAGAACAGCCAGGGCAATACAGAGAAACCCTGTCTCAAAAACAAAACAAAACAAAAACTTGGTTATGAAATTGTTTTCATTTCATTCTGTTGCTGTGATAAACAACATGATCAAAAGTATGTGAAGGAAAGGGTTTATCTGGCTTATACTTCCAGGTCATAACTTATTGCTGGGAGAAGTTAGGGCAGGAACTCAAAGCAGGAACCTGAAGGTAGGAATCATAGAGGAATACTGTTTACTGGTTTAATCTCTAGCTTATTCGGGGGCTTATAATCATCTAGGTTTCCTGTCTAGCTCAAGCCTACTTACCTAGGGATGCTGCTGCCCACAGTGGCTGGGCCCTTGCAAACCAATAATCAGTCAAGATAATCTCTTACAGACATGGCCACCGCCCCACCTGATCAAGGCAATTCTTCACTGTGGTCCCCTCTTCCACATGATGACTCTAGGTTCTGTGAAGTTGACAATAAAAATTAGTCAGAATGCTCTTCTCTCCTCTTGGTCAGCTTAACACAGAAACAAATCACTGCTAAAACATGGTCTTTCGTTTCTTGTTTGTTAGCATGTTCTCATGTCATTACCACAATATAAAATCAAGAACTATTTTAAAAGCCCCATACTCTTTAAAAATTTCTAGTGCCAATTCCAACTGAGATGGTTCAGCAGTTAAGAGAATTCCCAGAGAAACAGTTCAGTTACTAGCAACCATATCAGAAGTAACTCCAGATTCAGGGAATCTGATGCCTCTGGTCTCCAAAGGCACCTACACTCTGGTGCAGGTGAACCTCACTGAGTTTGAGGCCAGTCTGGTCAACAGAGCATCCAGGACAGCCAAGGGAACATAGAGAAACCTTGTCTTGGAAAACCAAAATAAATAAATGAAAAAAGAAATGAACTACTTAATACGCTAATTAAAAATATAATGATAACAAAAAGTTTGAAAGAAGGTACCATGCATGGATAGGTAGATGGTCCCAGAGGCAGTAGTTTATTAAACAAACAAACAAAAAAATCCAAGTGCCAGGCTTGGGATACCATCCTATGAGTTATTAAAAGAGACCCCAGAGGCCCCCAAAACAGTACAAGCTGCTGCCATTGCTCTTAGTGCCCACCAGAGCCAAATTGTATATATACTCTGAATGCAGCACATGAAGAAATCCTACTAGAAGGAAGCTTCCTTGTTTCTCGCTAGCTCTCATAGTGTTCAGAGTTGCTACATAAACAGTTAAGAGAAAAAAAAAAAGGGTCTACCCAGCTGTGGACCTTGCATGTCTACAATACCAATGTGTCAACCAAGGAGTGGCCACTATTTAGTGGCATGACTGTTATGGGGGTAACCATCTGCTTTCTACTTGGGCCTGAGATCTGCCCCTCAAGAGGGAGTTCATGACTAATGCTGTGGACGTGGTCAAATGTCCATAGCTGAGGCCACAGGTGGAGGTGAACTTACTGCTTTTGTTTTGCTGAAAGGACATGTTTTCAGACTGCCTTTTATTTTATTAAGATTGAGGAACATCTATTATAATTCCAAAATAAAAATACCAAGGCAGGTAAACTATAAATATCACAGCTGCCCAGAGGAGAACAAAGAAAATAAACCATCAAGAGGGTCAATGACATGACAAAGGTAGGGGCTAGAGAATAAGGAAGCCCAACACACTTGTCCTTAAGCTCTGTCCACAATCTGAAAGAAAAAGAAGAAACTATGCCTCTCTGAGTTGGGACAACAGAACTCCATGGTGGCTGGTAGGGACTATACTGTGAAGCAGGAATTCTGGGAAGGTAAACCATATTATTGTAGGTGAACCTACTATCTCAGGTGTTTATCCAAATTGCTGTTTTACAACTGAGCTAACTTTTAAGGGAGACAAAGTGGTCTCCACACAGATATATTACTATAGCGGTTTTATAATTTTGACAAACTGCCTCTTAAACATGTATGCTTATACTCACAGACTAATACTAACCTGAGCCTTGGTCAGGTAAACTTCATGTAGTGACTGACAGCTATAATACAGAGACTCATGGCTGGTCAAAGTGGTAGTAAGTAATCAGCCTTAATGAGAGCACTATTTTTCCCTCTAGATCTCTTTAGCCATCATAATAGAGAGGATAGAAAGAATGCAAGGGCTGGTTGATAATGAGGAGACATGTAAAATGCTGTCTTCTGGGCATGGTTAGAACACTCATGAACTCAGAGCAACTACAGTTGACTATGCAGAGCCGCACAAGACTGGGTCTGTGAAAATTTAGACCCATGGTTCAGGGAGAAACATGACATGTCTCTAGGAAGCTATTGCCTGTTGATGGCTGCTGAGGAAGAGTCATCAACTTCTGCCTTAGTTAGGGGTTATCATGCTGTGAAGAGACATCACAACCAAGGCAACATTTAACTGGGGCTTGCTTACAGTTCAAGAATGTGATTCCATGCATACAGATCCACTGGTGCTAAGAGACAAATGCATGGCCATCTTGTGGGTGAAACAGTATCTCATACCACTGATCTTGGGTAAACAAAACAGTGCAGCATAGTGTGTGATACTGACCTGCCTACCTCAGGACCCTGACAGCACAAATTCCCATTGTCCATGGAAACAACTGCCACCTCTTCACAGAAAAGTTCCTTCTAGATCAGACCCAAGCCAGCCACTAGAAACTCAGGAGAAGTTAGAGTTTTACATAGACCCAGTGTTTCTTGCACAGCCAGAAACAGGCAGCAATAACAGATGACATATCATTTAATTAATAATATATAATTAATATAACATCTAAGTGTCATGTTCATTGATACTCTTAAGAAACCATGGGCTGTAGAGATGGCTCAGGGTTTGGGAGTGCCAACTTTTCTTCCAGAGGTCCTGAGTTTGATTCCCAGCAACATGGTGGCTCATAGCCATCTGTGATGACATCTGGTGCCCTCTACTTAAGAAATGATGAGTTAGAAAAATACTAGTAAAGGTAAAAATATTTTTGAATCCTTTTTTTAAAAGATTTTTTTAATTATGTATACAGTATACAGAAGAGAGTACCAGATTTCATTAGAGATAGTTGTGAGACACCATGTGGTTGCTGGGAATTGAACTCAGGACCTCTGGAAGAACAGTCAGTGCTTCCAACCTCTGATGAACCATCTCTCCAGCCCACTTTTGAATCATAAAGAATATAATTTATAAAGTTCCAGTGGAGAGTACATACAGCCAGACAACACTAAAATCCTAAATTAAGAATGAGAATGCTAGGGAGATAGATAGCTCAGAGAGAATGAGTTCAGTTCTAATCATCCATATACGGTGTCTCATAACTGTCTCCAAGTCCAACTCCAAAGGCTCAGTACCCCTTTCTGTCTTCAGTGGGCACCTGCACACATGAACACACACACACAAACATAAGTCTTTTTTTAAAAAAATGAAGGTGGCACAAGCACTTAGCAAAACAGCAGTTCAGCTAGCTACAAAAGCTGGGTACAGAGTGAGGATACTTGTAGAGGGATCTAAAAGTCAAGAGACAAACTAATGATGTCTGTGGGGTGTTGAAAACCACTGATGAAATCCAACAATTGTGGGCCCAAGGTGCAGAAGATGAACAGGTACAAGCCAAGGTGTTACAGCCATACTTGGAATGTTCTCTCAGTGCCTGTCAGAATCCCCATGTTTTCATCTCTGGGCAGCAATCATTTAGTTCTTGACAAAGAAGGCTAGTATCTGATCACCAAAAAGGGAATTAAGAGTGAATCGTGGCTATTTTTCTCCAAAAAATAATGTTTTCTATCAACAATTTTCATTAGGTTCTCTTGATCCCTTCCATTCTGTGCATCCTCTACCTAGAGATAACTTTCCAAACAGCACCTTGGAGGCTGATTAAAGAATTATCTACAATCTTCATTAAAAGCCACCCAGATCATCATGAAGTTAGCTCTAGGAATTATATGACAATAAATTCTAGACCTCAACAAGGCGTTGTCAAAAGGAGTCAGAAATAGTATGCTAAAATAACCTATAGCAAGAGAATAAAGACAATACAATCTTCATATGATCTGTTGTTGTGAGGTATCCATTAGAGAAGACCATTTAGACACAGGTTCAAACCAAGTCTTGATTAGCCAGCAAGTGACTATGCTGAACATCCCTTTCTCAGGGTTAGCTTAAAAGCACAAAACCGGGCTGGAGAGATGGCTCAGTGGTTAAGAGCACCGTCTGCTCTTCCAGAGGACCCGGGTTCGATTCCCAGCACCCACATGGCAGCTAATAACTGTCTGTAGTTCCAGTTCCAGGCAAACACCAAGGCAAATAAATAAATAATAAATAAAGTTTTTTTAAAAAAAACAAAACAAAACAAAAAGCACAAAACCATGTCCTGGATTGACACACCTTGGTGACCAGTCAGAAAATCTTCCCCAAATGCCTTTCTCACTAATTTTCTAGTCTTGTTCCTTCCTTCCTTCCAATTCCTGACCATCCAGCCAAACCATTTGCTTCAGCCTAGAATACAATTACACACCTGGACATCTCTCATTCCAAGCAAAATATATGACCTGTGCTTTGCCTTAAGTCCTACTCACTGTTAACTTTTTTTAAGTCAGCCAATCATAAAGCACACCCCATGCTTCGGAACATGTACATGCTTGTGAACAGAAGACAATGAATGTAACAGGAATGGGGGGGGGGAAGGTATTTGGGCAACTTTATGTAACTTGCTTGTTCCCAAGTCTGTTTAGACCTGATCAGGCATAAACTACTTCCATTTGATAATGGACTGCTGATGTTCATGGCCCAACTTTGTGGCTTGGTGGGTCAGGATATACCCAACACCATGGGCTTTAGTTTATTCCAAATGCAGTCAACTTGACAACAAAGATTAGACATTACACTCAGGAGGCACAAAACCTTGGGTATAGCAACAGCACAGAAAAATAGTATAGTGGTGAACACCTTTAATTCCGGCACTTAAAAGGTAGAGGTAGGCACAGAAGTTAAAAAGTCATCTTCAACTACTTTGATGATGCAAATATGTGATAAAAGAGATCATGTATCAAAATAAATAAATAAATAGGTAGTTTGGTAGGTCGACAGAATGAGAGAATAGGAGCAATTTGTTATCTCTCCAGAGGCTGAACAAATTTTCCTTCTCTGCTGGTCATCAGAATTCAGGGTTCTCAGCCAGGTATCCTGGCTCACACTTTTAACAGCACTTTGGGAGGCTAAAACAGGAAGAGCACTGTGAAGTTTAAGGTTAGCCTGGGTTAGTGTCAAGCTATCTCAGAAAAAAATGGTGCTCTGGAGGTCCTGTCCTGTTCAGCTGAGCCAGCACAAGCTAGGATATAGAACTTAACTCGAGAGAATGTTCTTACTGAGGGCTTGACAGCTGTGTCAACTCCCCTAGAAAATCCCTTGTTGTTAAGAGCCCTAACACACATAAACACCAAGATCTGTTGTGTTCCAAAGCTTGTAAGACACAAGGCAAATGTACTCATAGAATCTTGACAAATTTATCAGTTTTTGATAATTTGAAGGTCTTTGGGAAGGGATAACTGTAAGAAAATTCATTTGGCTTATTGTTCTTAAAACACCTGCACCTGCACATATTAACTGTCAAGAATGTTCCACACAACATGGTCTCCCTTTCTAAAAATGACTGAACTCTTTAACAAACATTACCTACTAACACAGCAAATGACACCACACTTAAGGTAGCTCTGTAGCTGGATGAATTCTAACACCTACAGTTCAACTTATTCAAGTGTTATGACAAAGTTAAAATGCAGTTGAGAGTCAGCAAGAGTGCTCAGAAGGTGCTTGCTGCCAAGTCTGGCAAACCAGGTGTGATTCCCCAGGACTCACTAGGTGGAAGGAGAGAATGAGGTCTGCAAGTTGTCAACAAGGAAATCCAGGCAGTGGTGGCACACATCTTTAATCCCAGCACTTGGGAAGCAGAGGCAGCTGGATCTCTCTGTGCATTTGCGGCCAGCTTGGTCTACAGAGTCAATTCCAAGACAGTCAGAATACACAGAAATTCTGTATTAAAAAAACAAATACAAGGGGCTGGAGAAATGGCTCAGTGGTTAAGAGCACTGTCTGCTCTTCCGGAGGGCCCGGGTTCGATTCCCAGCACCCACGTGGCAGCTGGCAACTGTCTGTAGTTCCAGTACCAGGCAAATAAATAAATAAATAAAGTTAAAAAAAAACAAAAACAAATACAAACCAACCAGACTCCATCACCCTAGTCCCATTTTCTTCATTCTTTAGAACTAGAGAGACAGCTCAGTAGTTGAGTGCATAGCTCACTCTTCCAGATGATCCACGTTTCGATCACAGCACACATCTGACAGCTCATAACCACTTGTAACACTAGCTCCAGGAGAGCTGACACCCCTTTTGGCTTCCACACGTACCTGCTGCATTCATGTGACATATATTCACATAAGCACATACATACAATGTAAAATAAATCTTAAACACATAAACATACCCAGATAAAAAAATTCTTTTATTAAAGATTTTATTTTTCATCACATATACTAATGTGCATATGCCTGTTGAGGACGGCAGAGGGCACCATATCCCTGGAATTAAGAGTTACAGGTGGGTGCTAGGAATCAAACTTCGGTCCTCTATAAGAGCCATACTTTCTTAACTGATGAGTAATTTCTTCAGCCCCAAAGGAAAAAAATTCTTTCCAATTTGTCATACTCAGCAAAGTCACACTGTAAGAAAATTAGTATTTTACATTTCTTTTTTAATAAAACAAACTTGTCCTACAGCTTCAATCTATGGGCCACAATCAGTCTTTCCGAAGAGGAACTGTCTCCTCCCTGATACCATCTTTGGTCACGATGCAGATCCTGAGGGCATCACCAGTGTACACATCCCTTTCAGCTGCAGAAATAAAGACATCTTTCACCAGCCTCATGGCTCTGTCCAAAGACAGGGGGACATGCTCCACATTCTGCATATTTTTGAAACCAACCTGAAAAGACAGAAGCTCATATGAAGCATCATGTGAGACCAATGCCTAAAGAAGGTCCCAGCCTCCCACAGCACAGCCTCATGTCCCAGGATTTGTAGTGGATGTATCAGGTTATAGTAGGGTATCTTTCAGACTAAGGATATTCAAGTCCCAACTTAAACACACAACTTAAATCTGGCACCGCTCCCAACTTTTCTAAAGCATAAACACACCAAGCTAGATATGGACACTGTAATATATATGTGAAGGGTTATAAAGGAAGGGTTATAAAGGAAGGGGTGAGCTAAGACAGCCTCAAACAGCCATTAAGTAAGACTGTTAATAGGCACATGATCAGAAGAACCTGGGCAAGGTTATCTGGGAAGAGGGGACTTCAGCTGAGAAAATACCTTCATCACGCTGACCTGTAGGCAAGTCTGTTTGACATTTTTCTAGATTAATGATTGATAGGGGAGGATCCAGTCTACTCTGGGCAGGTGATCCTAGGCTATATAATAAGCAAGCTGGTTGAGTAAGCCATGGGGGAGCAAGCTAAAGCTTTCGCCCTAACTTTCCTCCATGTACATAACTTCACAGTCCAAGCTGTGAAGCTGAAATGAACCCTTTCCTCCCTAGGGTTGCTTTTAGTCAGGATACTTTTATAACAACAGCAGAAACCAAACCAGGAGAGGGCACTGAAACTGAAGAGCATCCAACATTCCAGACCAAAGTGTGAGATCAGATAGGAGAAGACTGTTTCAGGAAAACCCGAGGCTGGGTGTGGTATAGGTGAGTCGGGCAAACAAACAGCAGAGGGCAAGGTATGAATTATATATGAACTATGAGCAGCATGAATTAGCCTGAAGGATGAAGGAATTTTGAGAGGAAAATCCAGTAAATGCATGTCTGAATGGAGGCAGTATAAAAAAGAGGGGTAAATTAAAAGTACAGTTGGGAGAAAGAGTAAGGATAACAAAGGGACCATTTATGTGATGTCCAGTAAAGAAAGCATGAAGAAGCCTGAAGACATGACCAACAACTGTAGAGAATAAAGAGACAGGGCAGGGGAGGACTAAAGAGCACCACTAGTAGCAGAGGCAGAAAAGAGAGAAAATGGTTTGATGGGGAAAACCAGTCAAGAATAAAAAAGCTAGAGGTGACCATAACTGCCTTCGCTGCCAAAAGCAGAGGCACAAGCATATTACCTGGTTGTCAAGCAGAGGCTGTAGCATGGCACTTGCTGAGCCTCCAGCCTTGAAGGAGTCTCTCTGGTAGGAACCCACTGGGTCGAAGCTATACACAGCTCCTTTTCCTTAAGGAAGAAAAAGCACAGGTAACACCATGAAAAGAAGTTGTCAAAGATCAGAATATGTTTACTGTGGTGCAGTGGACCACAGCAGACTATTCTTTATGGAATGGGGTCAGAGGCAAGAGATTCATATCTTCATGTCCCAACACTGGGGCCAATTTGCCTAGAACTAATGTCATTGGCAACTACCTCATGACCTTGAACAAATAGGCCACTGAGACACACTGAGTAATGATCACAAGCCTTTACTTAAAATTCGAACCAAAAAAATCTTCATATTACTTGTAACAAGTTTCTGTAGTTCAGCATAGAACCAGTAGTTTAAAATATTCATAGAGCTAAGTAAAATATCAAACACTTATTGTGTATATCTTTTTACTACTAAGTAAACATCCTCCTTAGCAATATACTGTAAATATCATGTATACTGGTTAATTTTATATCAACCTGCCATCAGAGAGGAGAGAACCTCAATGAGAAAATGTCTCCTTGAGATTGTACTGTAGGAAGCCTGTAGGACATTTTCTTAATTAGTGATTGATGCAGGAGGGCCCAGCTCATTGCGGGTGTGGCCATCCCGGGGCTGGTGGTTCTGGGTTCCATAAAAAAGCAGACTAAGCAAGTCATGAAGAATAAGCAGTAAGTGGCACACCAACATATTCTCTGCTCAGCTCCTGCCTCCAGGTTCCTGCTCTGCTTGAGCTCTATCCTAACTTTCTTCAAGGATGAAGTGCTAGCCAAATAAACTCTTTCCTACCAACTTGCTTTTTGGTTATGATGTTTCACTACAGCAATAGAAGAACCCCTAAGATACCATGGTTTAGGTTAAGGCAAAAGGACAGTGAATTCATCACCAGACTCAGATACAGGGTGAGAACCAACCCCTGCCAAACATCACCAAACCCAATTTAATGGTAATATTTAATTATTTAATATTTAAAATTTAATAGAGGGTTTCAGCAAGACACAAATGTTACCAGTATGAGCTTTATTTTGCCCAAAATGTACAGCTTGCTTTGAATTACTGGAATGATAAGGAATAACTTAAAAAACAGAGATTACTTTATGTACATATCCATGTGAATATCCCCATCATATGTGTGTCTGTGGCCAAGAGATTCCTTGGGTCTGAAGCCACAGGCAACTGTAAACTAGCCCATTTATGTACTGGGCTCCAAACTCAGGTCCTTTGAAGAACAGCAAGTACTCTAAATACTAAACTATACCATCTCTCCAACCCAAGTGACTTTTTTTTTTTTTTAAAAAAAAAAAGAAACACACTCAAGGAAACTCAAGAAACCAGTAGTCCTTGTAGACTCCACTGAAATCAAATTATGTATCTGTCTGATGCAAAGAAGCCCATGCTCATGACACAGTAATAATTTCACACGCAGAATAAATATCTTACACATGTAAGAAAAATAAATAAATCACAGGTAGCTTGATAAGAACTCATTTTTCCTGAAATCTTCACCTTCACACTGATTAGCCAACTACACCAGAGAGTGAGACTGAGTTCCCACCAATGGGGTGAGGGGCCAGGGATAAAAATGGGAGCCATGACAGCCCTGCTGTCTTTTGCTAGCCTAGCTTCGGTTCTGGTGCATTTCTGCAAACAGAATTGCCTTCTCAAGATATTTTGAATTTGTGTTTACGAAACACTGAAATTATTGTTTCTAATATAAGGTAGATATTTTTGCAATATTCAAAATTGCAAAAAATTACAGGCACCATAAGTTATTAGAAAGGTGGCATCAACTCACAACAGAAAAAAGGATCGTTTAAAAATAAAAAGCAAGGAAAGAAGGGGTGGAGGGAGAGAGGAAGGAAGGAAGAGAGGGAAGAGCTGACCAATAGCAGTAGAGGCAGATGGATCTCCGTGGGTTCTAGGCTAGCCACATCTACAAAGGGAGTTCCAGGACAGCCAGAGCTGTTACACAGAAAAACCCTGACACTCTCACTCTCTCTCTCTCTCTCTCTCTCTCACACACACACACACACACACACACACAAACTCACACACACTCTCTCTCTCTCTCACACACACACCCCACCCCCAATCAAAAAAGCTAAAGAATGTGACTCTTGGAGCCAGACTGCACTTACTGTTGTAACTTGTCTGGTCATACTGTTGGTTTCAGTTATTGAACAGGCTAATATACTCAATCTCATCAGAGTGCTTAGAATTAACAGGTCAGGGCCAGAAAGATGGATCAGAAGGTAATGGCACTTGCTGCAAAGTTTGTTGACTGAATTTGATCCCCAAAGCCTACTTGGCGGTAGGCAAGAACCAACCCTGGAAAGCTGTCCTCTGATTATCTGCATCATAGCAAACAGATAGGGGTCATTCTTAGTAAAATGCACATGTTCAATGTGCATACATTGTTACCTACTGCTGGCTACCTTTAAGGAAAACTGACAGCATTATATGCTTATGTATTACTTAAGTTTATATCAAAGAACACATCACTACAATTTTAGAAAGGGTCTTTAAAATTCGAGTGTTTTGTCTGTATGCCTAAAGAGGTTAGAAGAGGATATGGGATTTCCTTGGAATGACATTGCAGACCTTTGTGAGGTGTCATGTGGGTGTTAGGAACTGAACGTGGGTCCTTTGTAAGAGCAGCAAGTGCTCTTAACTGCAAAGCCTCTCTCCAGCCCCTAGAATAGTTTTGTTTTGTTTTTCTTCTTCTTTTTTAAATTGTAGAGCCAAGTGTGATGACTTAACAAACTGTGTATCATTCACAAGGTCTGACTTTAAAAAAAAAAGAAAGGTAATTCTGGGGACCAGATCCCTGGTGAAAGCAGAGAGCATCACAGAAGCAGGCCTCAAGCTTCAGCGGCCCCAAAAGTCCCCAGGAACACTGAGGCTGCAGGAAACAACCCTCCCATTCTCCTCTCCACCAAGTAACAAACAGTACAGCAGGGGAACCTACTGCAGCCAGAGGAATTTGAGAATTTCACTTTTCAACTCAACGTAGATGTACCAGCAATTAATTTTACAAGTAAAATTTTTTACTCTAGCATATGTTTCATAATGGTTTTGCTTTCTTTGTATGTTCGGCTCCCTGCCCCTGCTATTTTGAGATAGGGTTTCTCTGTGTAGCCCGGCTGTCTTGAAACTCCCTCTGTAGACCAGGCTGACCATGAACTCAGAGATCTGCCTGTCTCTGCCTCTTAAGTGCTGGTATTAAAAGCATCTATTATCACTGCCTGGATGCAAGCTAGCTTTTTAAAAGTTAATTAATTTATTTACTATGCATACAGTATACAGAAGACAGCACCAGATGTCATCATAGAAGGTTATGAGCCACCATGTGGTTGCTGGGAACTGAACTCAGAACCTCTGGAAGAACAGTCAGTGCTCTCAACCTCTGAGCCATCTCTCCAGCCCTGTAAGTTATCTTTTAAGACTTGGTTTGGGTAACCCAGCTTACAAAGGCAATTTTTTACTCCTCAACCACACTTCATATACTCTCCTCTTTTATTCCTTCACCTTCTCATCCTTGACCTAATTGTACCTAATTGTAAATTTCCATAACATTGATAATCTCTAAAATCTACAATCTTAACAGTACCAGGCTTCCCCTAACTACTTCACCCATTCTTAGGTCTCACTCTTTTTCTTTTCAAAGTTGACCTAATAGTCAATCCTTATCCTTACCTGCCCTACTTCTCTCCCTCTAATATTAACATTTACAAACTATAGTAGTAATAATAGTGTGCTAGGATACTGTTAAGATCTGCTAATAAGACTGTGTTGTATCACTCTTCATGATGAACGGCCCTAAGTTAACACTCCAATATAAAATATGAGAAAAAAAAATAAAAGAACATAAAACTTCTAATAAAGTACAAAATGCAACAAGACTAGTATAATAATAAAAAAAAAAGTTGGCCCTTAAAAATTAAAAGCACTAGAAATAAAAGTAACATCAGAATTAAAACAAGGGAATTTTCAAAAAGCAGGACAAGACAAAAATATGTATTACCCATCCACAAGGCAAATAAATAAATAAGAATGGGTAAGTAAGCTGCAGTTGTGCAGAAAACAGGAAGGGACAGATGAGAATGAAGAAGAGAAAGTGAAAAAAAATGAACCAGAAGAATCACTGGAAAGTATCAAACAAGCCGAGGAAAAGAAAGACTCAAGGCAAGGGACAAAGCAAAGGACTTCTTGTAATTAAGGGAGGCGCCATGTTATCAGGCTCAGGGGGAAGAAGGCCAGGGGGTAAAATGGATTAACCCCAAGTCAAATCCCTCAGTTTCACCTACATTCCATCTCCAGAGCCCCTTGTTATGATCCAACTATGGAAAGACAGATCAAAGACTGATTTCTTTTTAAAGGTGCAACTTTAAAAAAAACTGCAGTTATGAACCATTTTTTAAATTACATTAGTTCTTTGACATATATATAAAATGCACCTTTTTTACACCCCTCCCCCAATTGCTTTTTTTTTAAGACATTCCAATCTTAAAACTCTGAGCTGGAGAGATGGGTCAGTGGTTAAGATTCCTTAGCACCTGCAAAGCAGCTCACAACAGCTCTAGCAGCTGACATCTCTGGAGGCATCTGCACTCACATGCATATCACACACACAATGAAAAGTAATCTACAATGGCTCCTTAAGATTTTTCATTATGTTTATTGTGTGCGTGGAAAGATCATGCCAGGTGGAGGCTACAATGGAACTTTCCTGGACACTGAAGGGCACTTGCACATAGGAACTCATAACAGCTGTGATTTATATACAAGACCTCGGCAAACTCAGGAAGAGACAAATCCCAACACAGAAAAGGGAAGCAGACATGAAGTTCCACCCTTAGTGAAAGAGCTTTTGAAAACGCAGTTTTTTGAGAGAGGGAGTCAGTTTCTTTAAGAGTATATGTCCCCTGACAGGTTGCCCACATCCCAGTGGAAGGCCACACATCCAAGAGTATGAATAGCAAAAACTGTACTTGATAGGCTAAAAAAAAAAAAAAAAAAAAAGAAAGAAAGAAAGAAAAGAAGTGAAAACAAAGAGGTCATGACGTTGGGTAGGTAGAAAATTAAGGAGTAGTATATCCAGGAGGAGTTGAGTGACTATGATCAAAATACACTATACAAAGTTCTCTATGAAGTAATAAAAAATGAGGAGGGGGGAGCAAATACACAGACACACAAAAATCTTTTGTTGTTGTGTGGGAGGTATTACTCACTAGTAACTGATTATATTAAAGATTAATATTTATTAAGGGGTTTATTTGAATCACTTATTGATATAAGAGTAAATCATAGGGTAATTCCTGGAAAGTTGGACTGGTCCACAAAGTGGTAATGGTGGGTCTGGTCCTCTCTCTAAGAGCTTGAGGAGCAAACAGGAAACTGGCCTGGCCATGCTACATACATAGGTCCTCAAGGCCTAAAGGCCACACCTCTAGGTCAAGGTGACTAATGTCTGATTCCCACTACTGTTGTTTTGGTTTTTTTTGAGACAGGATCTCTCTATACAGTCCTAGCTGTCCTGGAACTTGCTATGTAAACCAGGCTAGTCTCAAATACAGAGACCCTTCACCTCTGAGTGCTAAGACTGCATGTGCCACAATATCCAGCTTAAAAAAAAATCTTATCTTACCAAAAAAATCTTAAGATACATATTCTGAGAACATTGTAAGAAGTACAAGTATTAACACAAGTGACCCTTGGTTTGGAGACAAGGTCTTGAATGGTCTGTAAATAATACAATCCTTCTGCTTCAGCTGCCAAGTACTAGGGTTATAAGCATGTATTACTATGTCCCGCTCACAAGACAAAGAAATTACTTAAAAATAATTATTTTTATTTATGTGTCTAAGAATTTTCCCTGCATGTATGAGTATGTTGTATAGCAGCTTCCTCCTTGATTAAAACATTCTATCCTGGGGCTGGAGAGATGGCTCAGAGGTTAAGAGCACTGACTGTTCTTCCAGAGGACCTGAGTTCAATTCCCAGCAAAACCACATGGTGGCTCACAACCATCTATGATGAGGTCTGGTGCCCTCTTCTGTAAAACTGTATGCATAATAAATAAATCTTTAAAAAAAACAAAAACAAAAACAAAAACAAAAAAAAAAACAAAACAAAAAAAAAAACATTCTATCCTATAAGGAAGCTAAGATAAAAGGTAAACAGCTCAAAATAGCCTCAGGAAGTCCCTGAAACTAATCAGATTTTTAAGACTCTTCTCTCCCAAGAGTAAAAAATAAATATTGCTGAGTCACTTTCAGATGAGCCAAGCTGCAAAAAAGAAGCAGAGATTGGCTGAGTTCCTGAAAACCTATTGTTCAACTACCTAGAAGGAACACCCTCCAACCTGTTGAACTAGCTGCAGGCTGTACAGGATTCTCTAGGTTTCCAGATTTCATGATGCAGCTGACCTTCAGTCATTTCTGCTCTTGTAAGTAACCCCAATAAAATTCACCAAGTTGGACTGTGGTGGTATCCATACTTTGGTCTGTTGTAGGTGAGTAGTTTATATGTATTATGCCTCCCCAGGAAAATACACAACTGTATGAGCACCACATGCTTGTCTGAAACCTGCAGAGGTCAGAAGACGGCACCAGATCCCCTGAACCAGAGTTACAAATGGTTGTGGTTGGGAACCATGTCAATACTGGGGACCAGATTCAGGCCTTATGCAAGAGCAGTAACTGCACTTAACCACTAGTCTTCCAGCTCCAGAAATTCCTTTTCAAGAACTGTTTGAATTAACTATGTCTGTTATGTATATCAAATTCTACAGATTAAATCTGTAAGAAAAAAAAACCTAGTAATTGTCAATACATTCCAGATCCTGAGAAAGCATAAATAACTGACAGCTCACCAGATACTATAGACTGTACTTGCAGTGTACCTCTGGATGTTACTTATCCCTTTTAGCTTTAGTTTCTTCTACTTTCATGATCAGAGTACAAAGCTGCTCGGATAGATGGCTCAACTCCAAGAAGCACACACATGTATGGTCAGAAAGCAAGTGCTACCTTCTTCATCAAGTCCACCGATGATGTTGTAAACATAGTAAGGGAAGAAGCGTCTTGAGTACAGAATGGTAGAAAGCATTGCAGCAATTGCCCCGGTTGTCATGGCCTTGTTATTGGAATGCTTATACATCTTCATGGTTTAGAGAAAAAAGAAAAACAAAACAAATCAGGAAAAGTAGTCAGAACCTGTCAAACTTCAATGACATCCAGTACATAGTATAGGTATTCCTTAGTGAAACACAAAAGCTCATTTCTTTCATAAACAAATAATACAATAATACTAACATAAAATGATAGTTTATTGCATATATTTGAGGTGGTTATCATGTAACCAATTTTTCAGGATAGAAATATTTCCTGGAAAAAAAGAACAAGACTCTCAAGATTCAGGAGGGCTTTTCTAAGGTTATAAGACAGTAAACAGTTGCTGAGAATAAGAAAACTACCTGTCACTCAGCTGCCTCTATGCTGATGGGAAGGTTTCAAGTGAAGCAGCTCTCTTGGGTTTTTTGGTGATGCAACTACCTTTCAGTTGCCTGCCCATGTTCCTATAAGTAACCCCACACATACTCATCTAAATAACCCAAACTGTTCCACAGGGTAAAACTTTGGTAAAATTGTTATTCTGGTCTGCAGTGTTCCCTATCTTAAGCAAATAGATAGTTGTCCCAGCATTCATGGAGGACCTCTGTGAGTTTGAGGTTAACCTGGTCTATACATCAAGCTCCAGGACAGCCAGGACTACATAGACTCCATCTCAAAACAAAGATGCTTAAGAGGAACAATGTCAACAATACTGGTTTAAAGCCTATTTACCCTGTCCTCTTCATTTCAGGCACTGTTAATTCAACAACAATGTAATAAGCAGGATATGTAAGTTGAGCCTGGGGAAGATGTTCCAAATGCATCTTGTCCCTGCACTGTGCACCCCAAATGGTACCAGGAGCCAAACTTGACCTTCCACCTGCTTCTATAAATAAAAATTTCCTGGATTATTGCCATGCTGCTTATGCTGCCTTCTCAATCCATCAGCAAAACAGGGTAGTTATAATAGAAATGAAATGGACCTTGAGACTTAAAATATTTATGATCTGTTCTCTTACAAATGAATAACAACAACAAAAAAAATTCAGTAGACCACATCATTTGGGGTCCCAGTCTTTGTAAACTCCAAGACAAACACATTTTCAAAAGGGTAGCAGTCTTGCTTCTCAGTGTCTACCAAGAAAAACAATATCAAAATCATGATCATGGGGACTGGAGAGATGGCTCAGCAGAGTCAAGAGCACTTGCTGCTCTTACAAAGACCTGGTTTGGGTCCCAGCACCTATATGGCAGCTTACAACTGTTTATATGTAGTTCCAAGAGATCTGGCACCATTTTTGACCTCCTTGAGAACCAGGTACACCCATGGTGTACATACTATGTGTAGAACAAACACCTATACACATAAAACAAATAAATGAATTAAGTTAAAAAAGATCTCAGGATGCTAATACAGGATTTCATAATCCTGATAGTCTACATCTTTATAAACTTTACATTATCCACAAAAATTATAAACATTTTTGTTGCTATTTTTTTCACATGGTTTCTCTATGTAACAGCCTTAGATGTCCTGGAACTTGCTTTGTAGACCAGGCTAGCTTCAAACTCAGAGATCCACCTGCCTCTGTCTCAAGAGTACTAGGATTAAAGGCCTGTGTCACCATGCCTGGCCGAACTCATCAAATAGTAAGCATTTCTAAAGTCAAGCCTAAGTACTGTAAATCAAGATCAAAACACTCAACAATTACAAGTAAGCTATAGATAAAAAGTAGACAAATACAGATGAATTTCTAAGGTAAGTTATAGTAAAAAAAAAATCAATTAGAAGGCATGATGTATCTGCTAATAAATGTAAAAAAGCTTTCAATACTAGATGTTCTAAAATTCAAGTGAAATAATTTCTACACAGCCCCACAGCAAATGTAAGTTAATGTTTCCTGACTAGGTGATGTACTTCCTTAAGTGACCCAAGTAGGCAACAGAGAATGTGGTTGTCTCTGTTAACATGTTCCTATCATACCATCCCTTAGTGATTTCTATTGAAGCCTACCACATGATAGGCTGCTGCCCTTCATCAATGTTCCAGAGACTGAATGTATTACAATTTCCTGTTATTTTTCTGACGGCAACAGCCAGTGACAGTACTGTTTTACTTCTAGGATAAGCTAACTCTACTTGCTAACTTGCTATCTCTCTTAAAAAAAAAAAAAAAAAAAACAAAAAACAAAACAAAAAAAAAAACCCTTTATTTATTTATTTAATTTTTTGCCTTAGTATTTGCCTGGAACTGAAACTACAGACAGTTGTGAGCTACCATGTGGGTGCTGGGATTCGAACCCGGGTCCTCTGGAAGAGCAGAGGGTGCTCTTAACCGCTGAGCCATTTCTCCAGCCCCACTTGCTATCTCTTTAATGCATCAGTCATACTGAGGCTAAGAAGAATCTTATAAATTGCTCCAATAGAGTAAACATATTCAAAAGTACCCACCTTTAGTCTTGCTTCAATAATCTTTGTCAGAGTGAGACAATCTCCATGAAAACCACTGCAGCCAATGACTGTTTTGTCTGTTCTGTAAAAAGCCAATTTCAGGAAAATTAGTTGATAAAGCAGGGCTCACAAAAGAACAACTAGCCAGCACTTTTGCAGCATGGAAGTCTACATACTAGCATCTCCTTACACCAAGTTAATTTTAGACAAGCCAAAGATATCTATTAATAGGCTAAAGAACAGTCAATGACATAGAAGAATTGGATAACTGGGAACTGGGAAGACAAGACAAACTTAACTGTTACTTATGGTAAGATGTGGGCCATGCCTGGGACTGAAACATGGCAAGGCTGCCTTCCTTATTTTACTCTACATCACGTTATACTTCTGTCCAAAGAATTCAAGTTTTGTTGGGTACATTTCTACTTCAAGTGTAACAGAGTTTTGTGATTAGCCATGCACCTTCCCAACTGTCACCACAAAGGCAAGTGAAATGTGTCTTTAGAAATATTTACCTATGGGCTAGAAAGATGACTCATGTATGGCTAAGAGCACTGGCTGTTCTTCCAGAAGACCTGGGTGGGTTAAATTCACAGTATCCACATGGCAGCTAACAACCAACTACAACTCCAGCTCTAGGGAATCCAATGCCCTCTTTGTGGACAGTGAGTGCACAGACAGACAGACAAACAAGACACACACACACACACAGAAGACAAATATACATAAAATAAATCTTAGAAAGACTGATTTACTTACAGTTTATAACATTTGGGGCTATCTCGGGTATGAATTGAAAACCCTTCACTCAACCGAGTGTCTGAAGCAACAATGGAAAAATCTTCTCCAGCAATTGCCAATACAGTACTGATGAATTAAAAAAAAAAATTATTTTTTCAGGGTGACAGGTCTATCTCTTCAAATAGGAGTATGCTCTACAGGACTAAGAGTATGCTTCACAGAACCTATCTGGGTAAATGTACTAAGACATAAGAGTAGAATTCAAATGAAAGATAAAAGACTGAAGGAAATAATCCCTGGTTACATCTTGTAAAACTCCTAATCTAGATTCTAATAGTGCCCTCCCTGTTAAGCAGTTATAAACCTAAGGGCAAGTTAACTTGTAAAGGCCTCAATTTTCTCAAAAACATAACATAAAATATAATTTGGGACATAAATACTGTTCCAGTACCTTATTGGGAAGAGGTAATTAGACACTAAATCACACTTTCATCATTAAATAAAAACATTTGTGTATAAAAAGCACTGGTATTGCAAAGCAACATGTTTGGGGTTGGAGAAATAGCTCAGAGGTTAAGAGCAGTGACTGTTCTTCCCGAGGTCCTGAGTTCAATTCTCAACAACCACATGGTGGCTCACAACCATCTATGATGACATCTGGTACCCTCTTCTGTATACTGTATACATAATAAATAAATAAATCTTTAAAAAAAGAGAGAGATAGAAAGGAGACAAATACTTAAAAAAAAGCAACATGTTTGTCTCTTGGAGATCAAGTATAGACAGTCGTCCTACAAACAAGCTGAGTTCAGAAAAGGATCATCTCTATTTCTTTATATGAGAGTTGTTAGACAATGTCTAAACGAATGATTGGGGTTCTAGAACCATTTCCTCTGAATTAAAACATCCCTTGTGGGAGGATGGCTCATGAGAGTTGTAAGGTGAACACTCAGGCAAACAAAGTATATCCAGTGGAAACTTGTGGATTCTTAGAGAGCTTCCCCTCCCCCCCATTCCAGCCTCTGAGAGGGAAAGGCAGGCTATGTGAGTTCTAGGCCAGTTAGGGTTAACTGTCTTAACTGTTGGGGGAAGGGGCTTTGACCAGCCAAGCTGTGAGAGATTTTCTGGCTTGTGAGCTACCCACAATTTGCACAGGAATCCAGAGTCACAGCTTTTGTAAGTCATCAGTTGTGTTGGGGGCAACTATGATTCAAGTAATTCTGGGTCATCCTTGCTTCTCAAAGTATCTCCTTACCCATATTCCTGTTATAGTAACCACAATAAAAATTCATTGGTTCTCCAAGTTAAACTTCAGTCATGGAGTGGGTTTGTGTGTGTGTAATGTCTTCCCAGGAAGTCTGTCATACTACACTCAAAAAGCAAGTTTTTCTTTTTCTTGCCTGTACAATTTCACTTACTTAAGAACCCCAGAGCAAAATCACAAAAGTAGAACATAGATCCTAATGTTTTCCCAAACAAGTTACTTAACTTCTTTAAAATAAATAATAGCTATTAAATAACAGGATTAATGAGTTGACAACTATAAAGCCTACCAGACATTTGCCTGCTACCTGTATAACTGATCTAGTGAGTGAACAGTTATCATTGTGGTATACAGTAGGGCAGTAGTGTGTGATGACTAAGCCCTGAGCACTTAAATTACTCCAGGGAGAGGTCTACTCATGCCACTTTATTAGTTGTGTGACTTTGGATAAATTCTTCATGTTCAGATTAATAGTAATAAATGTTGTTACAGGGTATGCGAATTAAACAATGTAATTCACATAAAGTGGCTACCCTAGTTCATTCTAGAAAATAAACATCCAGAAACCAATACCTAGTATTTTTAGTGAAATGAGTTTTGTAATAAAGTTCCAAAGCAGAGAGGAACAGCATTCCACATACCATGGAACAGCAACAGAAGGAAAAAATATTACAACAGTCCACTCAAGCAACTTAATTAAGGTGGTCTTTTTTGTGTAAATGGAGACATGCACACTGTGATGAACAGTTGTAGAAGATTCCTGATGCCAAGCTAGATTTTAGAATATTAGCAAGGAGACCTGAGGTTATACAAACAAGAGTCAGAAGAGTTCCATTTGCAAAGTGAGACTTTAAGACAATCCTGTCAATAATAACAGTATGTGAAATGGGATCTGGATATTGTTTCAGTTAGGAGTGATGTAACAGCACGGAGGCAGATGAAGAGGGACAAAAAGGACAATAATCACCAATGGATGCAACCAGGCTTTTATACATACCTAAATGTGTTTAGTGGGAAAAGCTACAACATCCCAGCTTTAAACTGAGATAAGCAGAGAGAAACATAATCACAAAAAGTAGTTTTAAGGAGCAGAGGTGACTGAAAGGAATAATCAACCTGCCTGTTTTGTTTACTAATGTTATTGCAAAAGCAGAAAATGCACTTTGAAACATTCTCCTAAAGAAGCCAGAATTGAGGGACTTTTGAGAAATAAGGATACAGAAACAGACTTGGGAATTATGTTCTCAGGGATGAGGCATGTAACTGTCTTAAGTGATACAATTCGGAAATTAATATCATTTTGTAGAACCAGAGGCTGCTTGGCAGGCTGGTTGAAATAAATGCTAAAAGGAAAAAAGAAAGTAATTTACTAGAGAACTGTAAATAAACTATGAAGAAAGTAATGGATTAAGAGGAACTAGCAGTGGTTAAAAAGTGAATGACGAATCCTGCGTTCAGAACATCTTGATAGTGTTCACATGCAGAGTTAAGAAGCACACTAGAAAATGAAAGCTATGAATTTAAAACTAGTTTTAATTCGAATCAGCTCTTTGACAGGGCTGTTTAAATGCCAAGATCCAAGGACTTAACTGCTTGCAGTTCACAAAAAAATGTAACCACCTCCAGTCTCCCTCAACCTATAAAGTAGCAAAGGAAACTGAAAGGAAGCCACACAGCATACGTTCCTATTTGTTTTTCAAAAGGCACAACCCAGGCTAAAATCAGCATTTCACGCCTATATAGTCAATGTTCAACATTCATAAAGACATAGTTAATTTTTTTTTTTTCCTTTTCTTTCTTTCTTTTGGAGACAAGGTTTCTCCTTGTAGTCCTGGCTGTCCTAGAACTTGCTCTGCAGACCACGGCCTCCGAGTTCTGGGGTTGAAGGAGTGCACACCATCTTTTGTCTGCTTACATTTCTTAAAAAGCTACATTTTTGATAATGGTTGTTTCAATGTATAAAATCTGATAAAAAGAAAAAAAAATTCCTGTATTGTCAAAGGTCCTAGGCTTGAAAGAAAAACACCCCTTCGGATAAAGCGGAGAATGAAAATGTATAAGCAATCTGAGAGAATACACACACACCAAGGGGCCGACCTTCTAAGCAGGAACGTACTCAACAGAACTTGCCCAGCAGGAGCCTCAGAGAACAAAACAACCTCTATATTTCACCTCTGAACTTAAATCAACATTAAAAAAAAAAGCAGTGGCCTACAAAACTGTCTAATTAACCAATGTTACTTTCTATTTGGAATAATAAACTATCAGACAGTTCAGCAACAGAAAACAATCTATCGTATCTAACAACCAGGACAAGAACAATACTATTAAGAACATCATCGCCCCTCACCCGTGGGCTTTAGGAACGTGTTCAAGCCCCCACAAAACAACAGCCCATAGAGCAGAGGGTTCAGGTTGGAGCCCGCCCTGCGGGAGCAAGCGACACCAACGACATTTATGCATCATTCTGGGTGCCGGGCTGCGGAGTGCCCCAGCAGGCTTCATCCCCGCCATTCGCACACCCGCCCGCCACGATCCCAGGCTCGACCAAGGTGAGCGCAGCAGACCCGAGATTTTACCCTCCATTGAAGGCATAAGGCGAGAAACGCAGCTGTACAGGGCCGGCAGAGCCGTGAGGCTCCATTCCCAGCTCTCGGTGAGGACCCCGGTGAGCAGCAGTAGAAAGCATCGCTCTGATTTCCTGCTGTCTCACGGCAAAATGGCCGCTGGGCCGATCCACTTCCGTCCTCCCGCCACGCCCCGCCCACCGGGCTCTTCTAGCCCGCACTCCTCGTTGCTCTTGGAGGTCTCGCCTTGTATCCTGGATCCACCAATTGTAGGAAATCTGTTTCTCAACCCTAAGAAAGCATTTAGATTCATTCATGGCAAATCAAAAGTTAAAAGTCTGGCCATACAAAAAAAAAAAAATTAACCCATCTGCAGAGCAATGACAACTCGGATTGTCTCATTGGTGAAGTGGCACAGCATTTGAGGATTAGCAGCCGGCTCCTACTGTGTTCAAAGCCTGATGGTCAGAATGCATGTTCAACTGTGTGGTATATGCAGCCATTCGACTCAGAAAACAATACTACGTTTCCCTAGCCAGAACCTGATGGTTAATATTAACTTGACAGAATCTAGAATCACCTAGTAAAAACCTGTGGACATGTTTATGAAGGTTACTTCAGAACCGCTTAGCTAAGGAGGAAAGACCCAACCTAAATATAGGTGACCATCTCATGGCCTGGCTTTCTGGATTAAATAAAAAAAAAAAAAATGCAAACTAACATTCACCTCTTTAGTCTTCCAGTCTGTGGATGCAATGTGGCCCCTCCCTTCTCCAGGTGTCAGGCTTCCCCATGATGGACTGTATTCCCTCAAGCTGGAAGCCAAAATAAACCCTCCTGCCCTTAAATTGCCTCTTGCCAGGCCTTTGTTAAGTCTTCTTAATTGGTAAGTCTTATGAGGTTACCTGTCCCTCCAGCAGAGAATGTTTCATTTAGGAAAAAATAGCTACACAATACTATTGTATTTATTAGAGTCCATGCAAAAGCCAACACCCTATACACATCACTCACACAGACAGCTAACCTAAAGGAGCTCATTACTTCGATGATAGTGCAAAATACAAGGGAAAAGAAGTTAACAGAACACATATATATGCCTAGATAAACCATACGAAGGATTATGTTACGCTGAAATTCAATCAGCCTAAGAAACAACTGACGTTTTCTTGGAACAGCCAGAAGATAGCTGGTAGTAAGAATTAAAATGTAAATGAGGGGGCTGGAGAGATGGCTCAGCAGTTAAGAGCACCCTCTGCTCTTCCAGAGGACCCGGGTTCAATTCCCAGCACCCACATGGCAGCTAACAACTGTCTGTAGTTCCAGATCAAGGCAAATAAATAAATAATAAATAAATAAAGTTTTTAAAAAATAAAAAAATAAAATGTAAATGAATTTGTGACTACAATGCCGCATATTTTATTGTCCTTTAAACACGAGTTGACTTTCACCAAGGACATAAGGAGTATCTGGTTGCCGTTGACATTATGGATCGCACAAATCTCTAAGAGGCAACTATTAAGATCATTCAACTTTACGGAACTAAGTGGAGGAGGCAGTGCGCTTGCCAGGGGTAATACTGAGTTTAAAAACCTTAAGACTAGCAGGGCGTGGAAACCCATACTTTTAATCCCAGCACTCTGGAGACAGAGGGGCACGGACGGGGGCGGGGTGGAGACGACAGAAAGAGACAGAGGAACAGAGGCAGGAGAATCGCTGAGTTCGAGGCCCAGCCTTTTCTACAGAATGAGTCCCTGGACAGCCAGGGCTACCCAGAAAAACTCATTCTCAAACAAACAAGCAATCATGGGGACTGAGGATGTAGCTCGGTGGTGGAATGTTTGCTTCAGTTTGATCCCTATTACCACATATCCCCAACCGTTCCGGCTACACACTCCACATCTCTGCAGTCTTTGAGAAGAACTATATAGAAAGGGTTGTCAAGAGGCCCCGCCCCGCCCCGCCCCGGAACTGATTGAAGCTCCACCCTCTCATTTCCTTCGCGAGTGACACACCCCTCGAGCTGGCCAGGCTCCAGTCAATAGCACAACTGGCGGAAGTGACGGCATCAAAAGTGCGTCAGGCTTGTTGGGGTCGAGTCCGGTAGCTGTGGCGGGTAGCTGTTGGCGGTTTGGCTAGGTTTCTGCGGTCGCGTCATTTTCTCCGCAGTGCCCAGGTAATGGACGTTCAGACTTTTCTCTGCTTTGAAGACCTTAACAAAAGCGACCTTTGCAGCGGGTCCCTGGAGACTGCCGGAGGAGACGCGGAATGGGCGCGCGGCCCGGGCGGGGAACGGTCCTCTGCGCGTGCTGCGGCGGCTCAGCGAGTACCAGTCGCTGGGCCACCGCTTCGGCGGGGTCTTAAAACCCAGTGCCAAGTGTGAGTGTCTCCGAGGGGCTGACACTGGACAGCACCTCAGCTGCTTCCCCCATTGGAAGACAGTTTTATCCAGGCCTGTGGCTGCTCGTTTTGTCCCCCTCACCCGTAAGCATAGTTTCGTTATGAAGCAGTTTTGAGACTCTTAACATCTCGTCAGAAGCCTGAGATTCAAGCACATTAGAAATTAACATATAAACACGCACTGCTTTATTTTCACGTTCTCTGTCTCTAGGCTCAAGTTAGCGTGGTTTTCCAAAACTCTAGGTAGGCTTTTCTGGGGAAAAGATGCCGGAGGTTAGGCAGACGCTTGAAAACTGCAGAATTGGCTTCTCATTTATTCAATTTGATGGCTGTTTACAAAGATGAACCCTGAAAATAAGTTAATGTAGTGACTATTTCGATTTTTATGATACAGATGAGGAAAGATAGTTTATATCATCTGCAGATGTGAGATGACCTCTGCAAAGCATACAACAAATTTCGCCTTATATAATCAACCGATTCGGTAAACTTCATTTGCACAAAGTGATCTGGATAAATCCCTGGTTATGTCTTGGACATTAAACTTTCATTATCTTTTTGGCTTAACTTAAGCAGTGACCTCTGAAATTGAATTTTCAGTCTCCAATTTTCTTAGCTTTATCTGCTCTTGTCAAAGGAGATACTAAAACTGCACTTTAAAATTCTCTAACTTAAAAATCCCATTGCCTGTGTAAATAACATCTTACATTCCCAATTATGTAACCCCACCAGCTGCTATATCATCTCTTGTAGTGACTTTCCAGACTAAGCCTGTCACTTACATACTACATGCTCTTCCAGTCTGGGTCTTCCTTTCACTTGTATGCAGTGCTGATTTGTATGTTTTGTTCCTCTTGTTAGACCTGAGTTAAATTTCTCCTGCTTTGTGAAAGATCTGGCCTCTCAAAAGGGTATGTAACTTTAGTTTTCCCTTAATTTTTAAAAATGTTTATGTATGTGAATGTTTTGCCTGTATGTCCGTTTGTGTACCATATACATGCCTGGGGCCCATGGAAGACAAAAAAGGAGCACTGGATTCCCTGGGACTGTATTTACAGCTAGTTGTGAGCAGCCATATGATGCTAGGAATCAACCCTATGCCTTCTGAAGAGCAACAGTGCTCTTAACTGAACGTCTCTCCAGCCCCTTGACTTTAGCTTGTGTTCTTTCTTCCATAGCAGTCATTCATAATCATGTACTGCATGCCAGGCTCAGTCCTAGGTGCAAAGAATTTGAAGATGTGTATGCTAGTTTCAGCTTTCTTGCATCTTGCTTTACTTAGTAAATATCTGAAATTTTAGGGCTTGCTAACTTTTTAGTTATTTGCATATATATATATATATTGAGCATTTAATAAGGACTTTCTCTTCCTATCGGGAGCATTTTTGTTACAAATAATAAATACATTTTCTGATGATATCAGAAAATAGTGTAATTTTCTTCTATATCTAGTTTTTGCTTGTTTTTTTTTTTTTTTACTTTATTTTATTTATTTATTTATTTATTTGCCTTGGTGTTTGCCTGGAACTGGAACTACAGACAGTTGTTAGCTGCCATGTGGGTGCTGGGAATCGAACCCGGGTCCTCTGGAAGAGCAGAGGGTGCTCTTAACCGCTGAGCCATCTCTCCAGCCCCTGTTTTGTTTTTTCAAAAACAGGGTTTTCTGTGTAACAGTCCTGGATGCCCTGGAACTTGTTTTGTAGATCAGGCTGGCCTCGAACTCACAGAGATCCTCCTCCCAAGTGTTGGGACTAACGGAGAGATGGCTTTGTTCTCTGATATTCCAGACTATTTTTATTAAATATGTATCACCACGTCTAGTATTTCTCAGAAACAGGCATCTCTTCATTTTTTCCAATAGTGAGTTTGTAAAAATATCTTTTGGATCCTTTTTGTCCTCTGAAAATGATTATGAAATTCTTTCATTGATTCAGCTAACATCAGAATGCCTGTACCAGCATATACTTCTTAGAGGTTTATTTTTTATTATGTTATTGTTTTCATTATTTTATTATTAACATGGTATTATATTTTTGTTATTATCTATTATTATTTATGTATACATTATTCTGTGTGCATACCATAAGAGGGCACCAGATCCCATTATAAATGATTGTGAACCACTGTGTAGTTACTGGGAATTGAACATTTGGGAGAAAAGTCAGTGCTCTTAATCTCTGCTGTCTTTCCGCCCATCAGTATATATTTAACATAACTTGGATCTTTGGATATACTATTAACTTTGAAGCCTGTGTGTCCCATGTGATGTTAGATGACAAATGTTTGGAATAAGATCTGATTGTCAGGTTGGGAAGATATCTCAGTGTTAAGAGCATTTGCTGCTATTGTAGAGGAGCTGGGTTTGGTTTCTAGCACCTATATGGTGGCTCACAGCCATCTGAAACTTGAGTTATAGGGAATCCATTACCCCCTTTCTGACCTCTGCAGGCACCATACGTGATGTACATATATGTATACAAAACACTCATACACATAAAATGGAAATCTTTTTTTAAAAAGTCTAAGTGTAATAGCTAATATCTGTCCTGAGCTTACTATGTGTATATAATTAGACTCACCTCACACCTCTACCCCATAGGATTTCACCCAGTAGCCCAGGCTATCCTAGAGCTTGCTCTATAGACCAGACCAGTCCAAACTCAGAGATCTGCCTGCCTCTGCCTTCCAAGTGCTGAGACTAAAAGCATGCACCTCCAATGCCCAGCAGTTAGACCCCTCTTGACTTGTAGCTCTTTTAGACTGTTCATCCATTGTTGATTCATTCAGTTCTTATGGAATCTCTGAGCAAGTTGTTGGTCTGTATGAGCTGAACTGCTTTAAAAAAGTCTTTAAAGAATTGAGCATCGGGGCTGGAGAGAAGGCTCAGTGGTTAAGAGCACTGACTATTCTTCCGGAGGACCTGAGTTCAATTCCCAGCATCCACACGGCAGCTAACAACTGTCTGTAATTCCAAGATCTGACACCCTTATATAGTTATACATGCAGGCAAAAAACAAATTTACATAAAAAATAAAAATAAATATAAAAAAATGAAAAATGTTAAAAAAAAAAAAAGAATTGAGGATGGGCATTTGCCTAGAATTTCTGAGGCTCTGGGTTCTATCAGCAACATTACAATTTTTTTGTTGTTGTTGTTTAAAAAAGCTTTATTCATGGTCTCTTAATTCATATTCACATTGCATATTCATGACCACTAAAGAGATGATGATTTAAGAAACCCAGTTTCAGGCATAGTTTTTATTAATGTGTTCTAAGTTGTAAGGGGTTAGTAATGTTATATTTGTAAAATTAGTGTTTCAGTTATTGTTTAATCTGTCTTTAAAATTGAGACACAAAAAAATGATTACTCAAAACATATTTTGTCCAGTTCAATATTTATGGCATTTTATGCTTGAGACAATGTGAAGGGTATAAAAGTAGAATATTTAAAAACCAACATTGACCTAATAGTGCTGTATAAACAGTGCTTAGTAAGTGTTGTCCTCCAACGGGACAGTTTGCTTAGGAGTTCGTTTTCCCTAAGTATTCCCCTCATAACAAAATAAAGTCCTTTGCTGGGAGTTGGTTGTTGGAAAGGGCTAGTCCTCTGATTTTGGCTCTTTAAAAAGATGGCTCACAGCTTAAAAGCACTGCTTGCTCTTCCAGAGAATCTAGGTTGGAGCCACCTCTCCAGCCCTACAATTTGATCTTAATCTAAACATCTTTTAATTTCACAAAGAACATACAGTTTTCAAAGTTACAAGTTGTATATCCGAAGACCCATACTTATTTTAAGTATATATATGATCCATGATGGTTCACAACCATCTGCTAACTCTAGTTCCGGGGCATCTGATCCTCTTTTTTTGACCTCTGCTGGCACCAGGCATGCATTCATGCCAAATACCCACGCATATAGAATAAATTACATTTATGTCAAGAATCAACTTGTGAGGAATGTATTCTCCCCTTTACACCGTGGGGGTAAAACTCAGATTATTAGAATTGATAGCATATGCCTGTACCTGCTGAGCCATTTCTTGGCAGCCCCTTTTCTAAAAGTTTTTATTACTTATCGTAACACCTTAATTTTCTGTTAGAATATTTAAACACATAGTAACAATGTTTTTGTTGGCAGTTTTACGTTAGTCACAGGAAACATGGATTAGGTTTTTGGGATTAAATGATATGATAGCTTGTGTGTGTGTTTTATATGAACATGACGCCTGTTTAAACTTAAAGCATTTTTTTCCCCAAGCACAGCATCACTATTTTATGGTGTGTGAAGATAACCCAGAAAATTAAAGAAGTTTCTAAGGAGAATTTGCAGAGAATGCTCTAGGAAAAATCTGAGTACAGAAGAAAGTGAGAATCATGGACCAGAACAACAGCCTTCCACCTTATGCTCAGGGCTTGGCCTCCCCACAGGTAAATAAAGCAGGAAGGAAGGGAAAGCGGGGGCTGACATATTCCCTTTAAGAGAAAGCAGAAGAAGGTAAACTAGCTATCCAGTATTGAACATGTATTTGTATATTCCTTACATTTGTTTTACTTTGTGAACATTTCTGCTTTGGGTAGGCATGATGCTCTTCTGCTTCAGAGTTTATTTGGAAACTAATTTATTTAGACGACTGTTCCATCTGTGAGCTGTGGAACATTTATTTCATTTACTCCAGTAGGTTCATTCTTGACCCTGTTGCAGTCACTTTCCTAGCCCAAGATGACAACCAGATCTGGTTTCAAAGTTAAATGTATATGTATAGTTGCAGTAGAATTAGACTAGATTGTTACCAATTCAGTTATAAAATTTGTCATCTTTTTTTTAAATATTTATTTTTATTTTATGTGAATTAGTGTTTTGTCTACATGTATAACTGTGTAAGGGTGTCAGATCTTGGAATTACAGACAGTTGTTAGCTGCCATGTGGATGCTGGGAATCGAACCCAGGTCCTCCAGAAGAACAGTCAGTACTCTTAACCACTGAGCCATCTCTCCAGCCCAAAATTTGTTATCTTTTTTCTTCTTACTTCCACATAAATAGTTAATAAATGTAATAATGTTTGTAAGACATAGAAGCGTAAAAAGATAGTTAACAGTATTTTACAGGTTTTGTTGATTTTTGTTTTTAGTAGAATAAATAGCTTTTTCAAGTAGTATGATAGAGTGGGCCACGAGCTTATCATCTCGAACCTCTAGATGACTGATGATGTATCATTCAAATTGGTCACAGGTTAAGTTAGTAGGTAATCCTTATACACTGGGTAGCATTTTAAATAGAAACATAAAACTTCGCTTTGTTCGTATGGTCTAGATATGCTTGAGAGGCTAAGCATCTTTCTTGCATGATATAAGTAACAAGCCATATTTCAGATGCTAAGTGTTATCTACTGTGTTCAATACTACGGAGAAAAGTGATGTATCTCAGGATGCCAAATTCTTTCTTAATATTTAATGACTTATATTCAAAAAAGCATAAGGCTTTACACCTTGCCTGGGTTCCACTAGGAAAAAAACTATATTACTCAACATTAATGTCCTAATTATTCTGTTTGCTTTTCACAGGGTGCCATGACTCCTGGAATTCCCATCTTTAGTCCAATGATGCCTTATGGCACAGGACTTACTCCACAGCCTATTCAGAACACCAATAGTCTGTCTATTTTGGAAGAGCAACAAAGACAGCAACAGCAACAACAGCAGCAGCAGCAACAGCAGCAGCAGCAGCAGCAGGCAGTAGCAACTGCAGCAGCCTCAGTACAGCAGTCAGCATCTCAGCAATCCACACAGGGTGCCTCAGGCCAGACTCCACAGCTCTTCCATTCTCAAACTCTGACCACTGCACCATTGCCAGGCACTACCCCCTTGTACCCTTCACCAATGACCCCTATGACTCCTATCACTCCTGCCACACCAGCCTCTGAGAGCTCTGGGATTGTACCGCAGCTGCAGTGAGTACCTCTTAGCTCATGTGCTCTCACTCCCCCTCTGTTGACCCCTGTGTGTGTGGGGGGTGTTTTATATTGTGTTCCCTGTTCTCTGTCCCCTACACCAGCGGCTCTCACTGGGATTACACTATTTGCTTTCAGACAGTGCGTTTACTTAAGGAAGTGACCGAGTGGTAATTCTGTTATGTTGTAGCTTCCTCTGCTCTTGGCAAGGAATTGTAGCTACAGAGTTGAGTCAGTGTTCTCAGCAAAACCTTTCCTTCAAAATGGAGTTATTTGCTTATGTGTTTGGGTCTCTGAAACGTAAACTGAGTTTCTCTGATACTGTGCACATTTTCCTGTAGTTAATTGGCTGAATCATAAGCCAGTTGTATCACAGGCTTGGCCATAGTGTCAGCAGAGGTTTTTAGGTCCAGATTTTTCTACAATTTTGATGTGAGGGCTATATTGATATCATTAGAGATTTGTCTCTCTCTTTTAAAGTGAGGGTGGCAGCTCTTGTCTTAATAAGTTTTTCTGTCTAAGTGAAGTAGTTTCCACATGTAAAAAGGTGAGAGTACTGTGGTGATATACTTTATATTTAATAAAATTAGTCTGGAATATCAGAGAACAGAATCACCCACACAAGCCATGAGGGTCAGAGAGTGGTAACTCACCACTTTAATCCCAGCACAGGAATGACTAAGTGGTTTCCTAAGCCTTTAATCCATAACTCCAGAGACAGAGATCTTTCTGTGTTTCTATGAGTTCAAGGCCTAACAACCAAACAGTAGTACTTCACACCTTTAATCCTAATTCTAGGATTATGATGCAAAGTTGAACCTGGAAGTGAAACAACTGGATGAAGAAGATATTTAAGGTAGGGTAGGCAGACATTGAAGTATTCTATAGAAGCTACCAGCCAGGCAGAGAACTCTTGAAGATAGCTTTTACCCTGATCAGCCTGAGAAGTTGGCTGGGTGATAAATGACTGTGGTCTGTTCCCTCTCTCTGATATTCCAGCTTTTCCCCAATATCTGGCTCTTGAGTTTCCATTAACTACCAACTAGAATTCGTGTCTTAGGGTATAGGCTTTTTTTCTTCCTGAAACAGCCCAAATCCAGACATTACTATGTAGCTTTATTAAGGAAGCTTATGACCTGACTGAAGAGCTCTTTGCAGACAACATTGTTGAGTTTGTGTTTACTGAGCCTCCTCCTTTCAGGTCTATTTCCTGTTTACACTTAGCTTTCCTTTTACATATAGAATTGTCATTTGTAAGCCATGCCAGATCATTTTTAAGCTAAGTGGTATATAATCATGAATCTTGACTGTTATACCCAAAACTTATACCTTGCTTGTATACAATTTCAAAATTACTTTTGATTTTAATGATTTTAGAGATAGTTCTGTAGCTCTCCTTTGTCTGTAGTGCTCGAAACTAATCTCTCGTGCCTATTTGACTTACACACACATTCAAGTTTATACTTTTGATTAAAATCACCTATTATAACCAGCATAGGACATAAACTTATTTCCATATCCATAGAGCAAGTACTTGGGAGCCAGAGGTCAGAAAATCGCTGTGAGTTCAAAGTCAGCTTGATTTACAGAGTGAGTTCTAGGACAGCCAGGGCTACATAAAGAAACCCTGGTTTTTGTTTGTTTGTTTGTTTTTTAATATTTATCTATTTATTATGTATACAGCATACAGAAGAGGGTACCAGATGTCATTACAGACAGTTGTTAGCTGCCATGAGAATTGAACTCAGGACCTCTGGAAGAACAGTCAGTGCTATTAACCTCTGAGCCATCTCCCCAGCCCCCGAGAAACCCTGTTTTGAGATTTAAAAAAAAAAAAAAAAAAAAAGGATTGCACAAAATGTTTCAAGACTGGATACAATGGCATGAAACAGTCTTTTAGACCCGGGTGGATAATGATAATTTTTTTGCATATATGCATGCATTTCCCTATGTATGCTGGAGGAGAATCTTAAGAATCATTTCTCAGAACACTACCCACCCTGATTTTTAAGATGGGATCTGTCACTGCCCTGAAATTTGCTGGTTTGGTTAAGCTGACTAGCCAGTGAGCTTCTGGGAATCTGTCTGTCTCCTTATCACTAGAATTACAAGTGTGCATTATCACTCTGAGTTTTTTCATATGGGTTCTGGAAATTAAACTCAGGTCTTCATGATTACATGACAAGCCCTTTACAAACTGAGCTATTTTCCTAGCCTGCTAGTGATGATTCTGTTTAATGTGATTCACTGTGATAACAGAAAAGAGAACAGATATTTTCTTCCCTTGCAAAAGACATTGAATTCCCATTTTTCCAAAAAGATACCTTATTTTGGGAAGACTGAGAAGATCCACATCTGCCTGTCTTTGCCATAGTGACTTAATAATGAGCTGGTGTAGGTAGTATTTCAAAACTCAGAAAGGAGGGATGATAATTTAAATGAAGCCTCAAGGCATGGCTCTTGAGACACCCACATCCTGAATCTTCCACTTGGGAATTATGTGCATCCCAGGCCAAACACAGTACACTCCCTACCAACTCAGTACATTTTGTGTACTAAGTGAGAATATCTAGTATTTGGCACTTTTTAAACATTTAAAGTCATCAGGGTTTTTTGTTTTGTTTTTTCTAATTAAAGCCTGGTGAAAAATAATGGGTCAACAATCTAAATCATGTTTTCTTTTCAAATTTCTTGCAGAAATACTGTATTCATAGCAAATGTTGTTTGTAAACTTGACCATTGCCCTCCTTGCTTAAAAGTTAAATATTTTAAGTAATTATGTTTTCACATTTCTTGCAGAAATATTGTCTCTACAGTGAATCTTGGATGTAAACTTGACCTAAAGACCATTGCACTTCGTGCCCGAAATGCTGAATATAATCCCAAGGTCAGACCATATAACATAAACAGAAAATTCTTCTTAAGTCTGTAGGTGAGAAGATGGTATTGCATGTATTTTTTGATGCCAGCAAAATGAGTAATATCATGCTTATCTTGAATGTTAAGTCCCTAGACATTCTGGGATGTTTACATTTTTGTTTTGTTTTGTTTTCCTGCTTTTTGAGGTGTTGGAGTTTCAGCCTAGGACTTCAACCACACTAGAGTAGTTCTGTCCACTAAGCTGCATCCTCAGTTCTTTTGTTGCTTTGTTTTTCGAGACAGGGTTTCTCTGTGTATAGTTCTGGCTGTCCTGGAACAATAATGTGTGTTTTATTGAAAATCTGCTATGTATATTCCCTCTATATGTATATCTATATTCATAGAGTAAAATAAGTTTACATATACTCACATTATAAAGGGGACCACATGAAGTTGGAGAACAGAATGAATATTCTGTTTATATCCTGAAGCATATCTGGCGACATATTTGTGGTATCTACTTCAGTAATCCTATGGGAAGGTTAGGGATGGATTTCATGGTTAGAGAAAGATTGGCCAATAATTAATAATTGTTGGCTGTAAGTACATGTTTTTCTTTGTAAAATTACATGTTTAATTTTGAAGGTTTTACCAATAGATAAGATCAGGTGTGTTCTGAGTGGTATGGCCACCGATGGCTTTTCTCAGAGAGAAATTGCAGGAGCTTAGAGTGTGGCTTGGTATTAGAGCAATGGCCTAGGAAGGTCAAAAACTTTTGAATGTATTACTGGGTGTCTAGTTACTGTTTATTGTTGTAAAGAGATACCATGATCAAAGCAACTCTTAGGAAAAAAAGGCATTTAATTGAGGGCTTAGTTTTAGAGGGTTAGTCTGTGATCATCATAACCTGAAACAAATAGGTATGATACTGGAACAGGAGAGAGATAGACAGTCAGAAATAGACATACTTCCTTCAACAAGACCATACCTCTTAATCTTTCTCATACAGTTTTGTTCTCTGGTGACCAAGCCTTGAAGAGCCTATGGGGTCCATTTTTATTTAAGCCACAACACTGGAACTGAAAGGAAAAAAGATTTGAGAGGAGGAAGAAAGCACCAGTTTCTAAGATAATAGCCTAGTGTGTGTTAAAAGACTTTATCACATGCACCAGTAGAAATATAGGGAACATCATCTGTATTGACATAAATAGATACTTGTGAGGTTCAGATGGAGAGCAGCCTGAATGTCTGATGTTGAATGAGAAGGCTAGGTTAAGAAAATGTGCAGGAAGTTTCCAGAAGTGGGAAGAGTCATCATGTACTTGTAAAACTTGACCATGGAAACAAGTACCTCATAGACTTCTAATAAAAAAGGAAAATAAGATGGTTTTGTGTATGTGTATATATGTGAGTGGTATGTATATGCAAATCCATTTGCTTGTGAGCATGTGAAGAGTCAGATGTCCCCCTTAGTCATTCTCCACTGTATTATTTTATACCTTTCTTGGTGTCTTTCCCTGAACCTGGGGCTCATATGTTTGGGGACCTATATCAATGATCCTTCTAACTTCACTTCTGCAGAACTGAGGTTACAGGTATGCATTTGAGGCCATGACCAGGTTGTTACATGTGTGCTGGGATCTGAACTGGGGTCCTCATGTTTGCACAAATGCTTTACTTGCAGAGTCATTTTTCCAGTCCTGGAAAGTAAGTTTTATAAATAAAAAAGAAAAGGCAGCAACAGAAAAAAACTTGGGACACTTTTTAAAACATAATCTTTGCTTTTCATTCATGCACAAGCTACTGATAGCTGGTAACCAGCAAGAGGTTAATCAGGCTTTTTTTTTTACACATTGATGGGTCATTAAGGAATATACAATTTTAGTTAAAGTCTCCAGAAACCTTGAAATTTACTATACCTTAACACTGTCTTAGTTTTGCCCCGTTTCCTTCACCAGTGAATCTCAGTTCTCCTTCTTTTAGTTGAGATTGATTTGTTCCTGTGAGAGTGTCTTAGGCATCCTCACACTTTTCCTGTGATAGCTCCTTACATGGCCTCCTGTGAGAGAGCCTCATACTTCTGATACTGATGTTGGTGGTCAGGATCTGAGTTCCGTGTTCTCTGATTCTTGGCTTTTTATTCAAAGAATTGAAATAAAGGTTCATGTAGATTGCTAACTAACAATTCATTTTGTAGGCATTAGTATACATCAGAAAGATACATTGTTAGGAATGAGGGTGGGCTACATGAATGAGAAAGGACTCAAGGGTCCAGAGAACTGCCTGGGTGCTATTTTATAGGTCTTAAGGAAAGAGGAGTTCCTTATTTAGGGGTGTGGTTTTCTATTCAACAGATTCAAGTTATGGAACATATTTATTATGAATGTTTCTTCCCATGTTGCAACTGATTTTAATAATATGCATGCCCAGTTTTGCATGGGCATAAAATGGTAATAGGGGATTCTCCCTAAAAGTTTACTTAGAGGACACAGTATAAAATTTTATACTGTAATTTTATTTTTATGGCTTTAAACTCACATCCTTCTGAAGGATGTAACTGTGCCCTTATTTGTACTATGATTTCATTAGTTGTGTGTCATTTGAAATTGGCAATGTGTCAGCATCTAGAGATTGAGGGAAAGAGCCATCTTAAATATGGGAAGCATGTGGGATGTACTTCATAGCCAGTTTTTTAGTTGAGTATAAGGCTAACTAGAAGATTAACTACAAAGAATCAAATTGGCCACTGGTGATATTTAACTAACCAAGTTTTTGTTGTTATTTTTAATATTTACAACTGTCATAATCTACTTGATAGACCATTTACGGATCTTTATTAAGAAAACAGCCTCATGTCTTCTAATTTTGGCTTGAAGCCTATTTTGTCATATATGAGGGTATTTTGTTTCCATTTGCTTTATATATCATTTTCCTTGCTTTGACTTTTAGTTGGCAAGTGTCTTTGCCAGTGAAGTGTGTTTCTTCCAGTCAGCAAATGGTGGGATTAGAAAAACAACTAGTCTTTGTCTTTTAATTGTTTAGATAAAACCATTTACATTTAAAGTTACCATTGATTGTATTGATTGTGGTTTTGGTTGATTTTCTCACCTACCATCACTAGGAGTTAGTTGGTTTCCTGAATCTTGACATAGCTGATTCTTTCTTGGTTCTCATTTATTTATCTGTTCCTCATAAGATTCTTATTCTTTCCTGTACACTCATATCTGTCTTTTCCTCTTCCTTAAGTATTTTCTGTAGTGCTGACTTTTGTACTAATGGATTGCTTTAGTTTAGCAAACTTGGAAAGTTCAAAAGAGCAGAAAGGAGGAAAATGTTAGGAAAAAGTAGAGAAAAGATCAAGAGATTTTTTTTAAGTGCCCAATAAAGAAGAAATACAAAAAAAGTAGATAAATGTAAGAAAAGAAATAAAAAATTAAAACATTTTAAAAGGTACCTTTTAAATGCATTGATAGGAATATTTGGTGTAGCCAAGAGAGTTTTACCCAGGACCTACAACGCTTCAGCTTTCTTTAGTCAGCTAACTAGTCAGCATAAGTGTAATTAATGCTTCTTTCTGACCATTTTAGCGGTTTGCTGCTGTCATCATGAGAATAAGAGAGCCTCGAACAACTGCGCTGATTTTCAGTTCTGGAAAAATGGTGTGCACAGGAGCCAAGAGGTATCCTTAAGAGTATTATGATATATTATAAGAATATTCTGAAAGACAAAGATATATCATGGCTTCTATTATCAGGCTAGCACTTTTGTTTGTTTTGAGACAGAGTTGTGTGTGTGTGTGTGTAAAACAGCCCTGGTTGTTCTGGAACTTCCTCCGTAGACCAGGCGGGCTTCAAACTCACAAAAATCTGCCTGCCTCTGCTTCCACCTCCAGAGTGCTGGCATTAAGGGGTGTACTACCACTGCCCAGCTGGACTAGCACTTTGAATGTCATTTGTAATGGTTTGAATAGCATGGATGCCCCACTTCTCAATCTTGTTCCTCCTGATCTCCTGTACTTTGGGTGTAGCATTACATTTGCATCCTACTTTTCAGATGAAAGTTCTTTAAGTTGGAAAGTCAGTTTTATCCAATAATGATGTCCTAAAAATGGATAGAGATTTGATGTAATGAAAGATAGAATTTGTGTATTTGTCAATAGTAAATATTATTAGTTCTTTTTTAATTTATAATTTTGTTTTTGTTTTATTCAAGACAGGGTCTTTCTGTGTAGCCCTGGCTGTCCTCAAACTCAGAAATGTGGCAAGTCCAAGGCTGATTTGGTAGATTATGGTTTCTGTTAAGGACATGGGGATGGTTTAATTGCTTTTCTAATTTAGACTCCATTTAAGTTATTTTTCTAAATTATTCCATTAGTCTTCCATACATAACTCACTGTTTTTCCTTTCTGTAGTGAAGAACAATCCAGACTAGCAGCAAGAAAATACGCTAGAGTTGTGCAGAAGTTGGGCTTTCCAGCTAAGTTCTTAGATTTCAAGATCCAAAACATGGTGGGGAGTTGTGATGTGAAGTTCCCCATAAGGCTGGAAGGCCTTGTGCTGACCCACCAGCAGTTCAGTAGGTAGGTCTGAGAGGTATTGGGATTATTTTTAACAACAATCCATTTATAATCTACTCAGGCATCATTTAGAATGAAGTACATTTAAGACATTTAGTTTCTAAGCATATTATGTAGTTGCAAGTTAAGTTTGCTACTTGTAAATATAAGGTATCTCTGCAGTTGTACTACTGCACTTTCTGCTGTCCTGACAGCTCCCATTTTCTTAGTCATTTGTAACACTGAAAGTCCCCTTCACTGGAATGACTTATATTCACGTCTATATGCCTTATCATTTTGCTAGTCAGTAATACATTTAAATACATGAATTTGTAGTTTCTTCTACTTTTCTCCTAGTTTGAATCTCTTTGTCAACATACCAGCAGGGTATAAAGATGAACAGCGAGGATATGCTGTCCATTGTTATTCCTTGCAGTTTTCCAGTGAACATTTGCTTAGGATCCCTACTCACAACCTTATTTTGATAATCTGTTTTCTATTTGCTGCCACACCAGCCTTCCAGTTCCTCACACTCACCATATTCCTCTGGCTTCAGGGCCTTTGCACATGGCACTTTTATACCTGGCACATTAGGTTCTTCAACATAGAAACTCCTGTTTGAGTTTCAGATATTCACTCTATGTTGCTCTTCCTCATATAGACCTGTCCTGGGTTTATCTCTACATAACACAGATAGGTCCTTTTTTCAGGTTGAACTAATAAACCTGAAATAACTAGGTTAGAATGTCATTAGCTAATGTCCGTTCAGATAGATGGTGTGATCAGGGAGTAGGTTCATTTCCAAGCTCATGCTTGGTTTATCACTCTGGTTAAGTCACCCTGTTAGAAAAACTAACAGCTTTAGAATACTTCTATTCAGAGAGCTAAGATATGATTGCCAGGTTGACTGTCACTACCAGCTCTTAAGAGTGAATGGTGAGGGGCTGGAGAGATGGCTCAGCGGTTAAGAGCACCGTCTGCTCTTCCAGAGGACCCGGGTTCGATTCCCAGCACCCACATGGCAGCTAACAACTGTCTGTAGTTCCAGTTCCAGGCAAAACACCAAGGCAAATAAATAAATAATAAATAAAGGTTTTTTTTAAAAAAAAAAAGAAAAAAAAAAAAAAGAGTGAATGGTGAAATTAGGCTGCTGTTCTTAGCCCAAAGTGAGTCGGATAAGGATCAGAGACTATACAACTCTTGTTTTGATCACAAGAAAATCTAGATTCTGTGAGTACAGCATTAGTGATAGGAGGGCATGTAGTTGGTTGCTATGTCCACAACATGGCTCTTGCTTGGTGAAAGTGTTTTCTTCTTGTGTGTCCTACTTATGGACATCTGGCTTGTTCACTCACTACTTCCTGGCACATGACCTCATTGTGTTTACACAAAAAAGCTGATGATTTTTAAACTGTTTCCCATTTTCTTTCTAGCTATGAGCCAGAATTATTTCCTGGATTAATCTACAGAATGATCAAACCCAGAATTGTTCTCCTTATTTTTGTTTCTGGAAAAGTTGTATTAACAGGTAGGTTAAAAGGAAAAGTAATGCACTAAAATTGGGAAGAATTTTGGGATGACATTTCTATGTTGGGACAGTTTTTAGCCACTTGTATAAGGATATTGTTGTTTACATTTTGCTTCCCATCCTAACCTTCATGAAAAAGAGTGAAAACAGCAGAGTCCTGCTACATAATCTTCGGTTAGATTATGCTTACTGGCAGCAGGCAGGGAGGGAGGGAACACTAATGATCAACTGTTTTCAGTTGCCATTAGACCCCTGGAACTTGGGGTTACTAGAGTACCATGAGAAGACAAGACTGAGAAGATCTCCATTGAATGCCAACAGTTGGGAGAGTAAGGCTTCTGTCCTCAGTGTTTGCCAGTTACCATGTCACTCAGGACCAAATGTGGGAAAGAACTGTGGCGTAGGGGATGCATCTTGTATAGCCCTACTGGCTTGTGGATCCTGGCCTACGACCAACTGTAGCGAGGAGATGCTGCTCTAGGATATGAAACGTCACCATTTTTTAAAAAATGTAAAAATGAAGCTGGAAAATTTAGCCCGAGGCAGGCCAGCCTGGTGTACAAAGCAAATTTCAGGGCTGCACAGAGAAACCCTGTCTGCAACATCAATCAAAAAAAAAAAAAAAAAAAAGGAAGGAAGGAAGAAAAAATGGGGGCCTCCACCATTTGTCTTAATATCATTTGTTTGTCATAGCTGGGTATGTTGAGAACTGTATTTGTGGCTTTGTTTTAAGGTAATGATGTTACTTTCTTTCTTAAGAAACGTTACTTAACCATCTCATTTCTATCCAATGTGTCTTCACAGGTGCTAAAGTTAGAGCAGAAATTTATGAAGCATTTGAAAACATCTACCCCATCTTAAAGGGATTCCGGAAGACCACATAGTGGCTGCCATGTACTCCTGCATCCCTTACCCAGTTGTTTTTTAAAACCAGTCAGTTTTGCTACCACTGATGGTACAGTTGTGAGAAGGACACTCAGTTACAGGTGGCAGCATGAAGTGACACTGTGTGTCCTGCTGCAGGATACTGGAAAGGTTACCTCCTCTGCACTGAGATCACCTGCAGCATTACTGTGAGTTGCTTGCTCTGTGCTGCTATTTGGGCAGCACTGCCCATTTATTTATATTTAGATTTTAAAGACTGCTGTTGATGAGTTTGTTGGTTTAAGGGACAGAACTTTTAAGTGTTGAAGCCACCTGTACAATTGGACTTTTTATTTTAACTTTACCCACATAAGCCAGTTTTTATATTTCTACCAGAAAAGTAAAAATCTTTTTTTAAAAGTGTTGTTTTTCTAGTTTGTAACTCTTAGGAGTTATTTTTGTGCCAGATACATTCCGCCTTCCCAGTATTGCAGAACGAATAGTTGTATTAATCAAAACAAATGTACATACTTTTCTTTCTTCACTCTGCACACAAAAAAATGCAGCTTGTAAATTGTTAGATTTTTGTTATAAATGATACCTTGTAAGAGTCATGTGATCATACTGTCAAAGAAATTTATTTTAGATATAATGCGTGAGAACATTGTTTTGTTTGCTTTTTTTTCTCCCCCGCCTGTTGCAGCAAAAATGGACATGCCAATTTTTTATGATCCTCATTGAACACCCTCTTGTTTCCTAGAATATTCACACTGTCTGGGATCTTCACACATTAGTTGCGTCTTGTTCCTTTTTCATCCTTTGTCCAAGGTTTCACAGCTAGGAAGCAACATCAGAGGGCTCTGAGTCCCTGTCCACAGACAGCTAGCTTCTCTGATGTAACATTTTTGTCATGGCTGTTTTTCTCATGAAATATCAGGTGAACATTTATAAAGCCTTGGGCTATTTAGGGAGCATCTTATACCCTTTTTAAAATTATAAATGTACATTTTGCACAGTTCAGAATATCTATAACCAAAAAAGAAGTCTTAATTTTTTTTTGTTTGTTTGTTCACTACCTATTTCCCCAGGTAACTTCCTAATTAGTGACTGACTAACCCTTCACCTAAATTATGCCTCAGCTCTCCAATATGGTGATGCTATCAACTCCTGAGGGTGGCGGCAAATTTGTGTGTGTGGGGAAGGGAATACTAACAAGTGACTGTTTTCAGTCGGCATTAGACCCCCTGGAATTTGAGGTTACTAGAGTACCATGAGAAGACAAGACTGAGAAGATCTCCATTGAATGCCAACAGTTGGGAGAGTAAGGCTTCCGTCCTCAGTGCTTGCCAGTTACCATGTCACTCAGGACCAAGTGTGGGAAAGAACTGTACACTAGTGTTAAGCTCACCAAGTGTGTTGCTTTTTAAATTTTTAATGTGCAGTTCTGTCCTTTGGGGCTACTTTTCATCTCATTTTTGGAAAAATACTGAAGCATATGTTCTTTTGTAACTTTTATTTTTTGCAGTTTATCAGTTATACTTCCAAGATTTGCAATGTAATGTGTCCTCTTAGATACCTTGATTTGAACCATTCCCTTAGTGATGATCCTTTAAGTTCAGTGCACGCTGTTGTAGTGTTGGACCAGGTATTCTTGTATGTGTATTTTGAATACATACATAGGTTTCTATAGTATACTTTTACAAGAGGAATTGATGTATTATAAACTATTTATGTATTCTAAGTTTTGACAAATCAGTACTAGGTATTAACCCCCCAAAAAGTGAACAAAGTGCCCTTTCTTGCACTTCCCAGATATTATTGTTAGAATGTAAGAACTCTTTGAAAAGGCATCATTCTAGTATTTCTCCAAGATTATACATATATATGTAAGTTCTATAATTCTTTTTATATAGGGCATTTTCTTTTAAGATTTACTTATTTATTATGTATACAGTGTTCTGCTTGCATGCCTGCAGGCCATCATTGTAGATGGTTGTGAGCCACCGTGTGGTTGCTGGGAATTGAACTCAGGCCTCTGGAAGAGCAGTTGGTGCTCTTAACCTCTAAGCCATCCCTCCAGCCCTATTGGGGCATTTTCATTTTGTTAAAACATTGATATATAACTTTTTCCAATCTACTGAACTCTTATTATGCTGTTAATAGTTCATTGCATTTGAACCCTAAGTTCTAAACATGTGGTAGTTTTGGTAAATAGCAGTCTTATTTTTTGGGCGGGGGTCTTGTATTTATTTTTAGCATTTCAAAGGCTGAGGTGTTAATGTACCTTGCTTCTTCCTTTTCTTTTTTGTTTGAGACAGGGCGACATAGTTAGGGTTCTGTAGCCCAAGTGCCCAAGAACTCTGTGCTTTTGCCCTGCTCTCTCAAGTACTTGAGATTATAAGCCTCATGAACCACTAGGGTCTTGCCAGGGTTTTTATTTAACCAGTTTTATATTATGCACATCCTCTTATTCTTGTTTGTATTTTTTGATATACTAGTGGTAGAACACAGGATCCTGTGCTTACAGGGAAGGACCTTTGTGACTGACCTATCTATCCCCAGAGTAGAAGGGCATAGAGGATGGCAAATTAGCATGTACTAGTATGTTAAGTGTACAGTACCTAGATTACACATGCAGCAGTCTTTTTGAGAGTGGTAGTCTTAGATAGGATTTCTTATTTTCTTTTTTAAGATTTGTTTGTTTATTTATTTATCTATCTATCTGACTATTTATTTATTTATTTATTTATTATGTGTACAGTATATATAAGAGAGTACCAGATGTCATCACAGATGGTTGTGAGCCGCTATGTAGTTGTTGGGAATTGAACTCAGAAGAACAGTCAGTGCTCCCAACCTCTGAGCCATCATCTCTCCAGCTCCTTAGATCAGGTTTCTATTGCTATGATAAAATACCATGACCAAAAGCAACTTGGGGAGGAAAGGACTTCTTTCAGTTTATAGCTATAGACCCTCATGAAGGGAAAACAGGGCAGGAACTCAAGCAGAGGCCATAAAAGAATGCTACTTACTGCCTTGCTCACCCTGCTTTCTTATATAATCCAGGATCACCTGCCCAGGGGTGGCACTGCCCACATTGAGCTGGGCCCCCACATCAGTCAAAAGTGTACCCACAGACTTGCTTACAAGACAATCTTATGGAGCCATTTTCTAAGATTACTTCTTCCCACATGTCTAGATTTGTGTCAAACTGACAAAAACCAACCAAAATAGTGCTCTTGCCACTGGGGTTTAACCAAGACAGTGAGAATGGATCTTGCCATATCTAGCCCAGGCCAATCAGACACTCAGTTTGTGGCTTGAGGTGGCCTTGAATACATGGGCCTCCAAGATTGACCCAGATGTCACTTGAGTGCCTGGCTGGGGATATCCCCAAATAATAGCCCTTGCCATTCATTTACAAATACCTTAGTGCATTTATTTTAAAAGCCCTCAGCATTCAGATTTTTCTGTAATACATTTTGAGTAGAAGACAGGATTACTGGTAATTTGGGAAGTGAAGCCACGCTTGAATCTCCTGTCCAGGTCTTTTTCTAAGTCATCGTTTCTACATGAGATTTAATAATAGTTCTATGTGGTTCTTAGTGCTTTAGCTACTTCAAGTTAAAAGTGAACAGCAGGGGCTGGAGAGATGGCTCAGTGGTTAAGAGCACCGTCTGCTCTTCCAGAGGACCCGGGTTCGATTCCCAGCACCCACATGGCAGCTAACAACTGTCTGTAGTTCCAGTTCCAGGCAAACACCAAGGAAAATAAATAAATAAATAAATAAAGTTTAAAAAAAAAAAAAAAGTGAACAGCATTTTCCCCTTAAAATAGCTTGGTAAATGGCAAGTGTCCCCTGTAGAAATCAATAAATGGTTCTATATGTATTTCAGTGTACACCTACTTGGCCATGTACCGTATGGAACACCTCATACTTGAAAGATGGCCCCAGACCTCCCTTTAGTCAGGGTGCTGCTTCAGGGCCAGTTCCTTCCCTGTTCACTTTCCTCCGTCAACCTGTAAAGGCAGTCCATGCAAAGGGAAGATGAAGCCCTTCTGTCTCAGTCTATAAGCAGACTGGGCTTTTCAAGGTCAGTTCTTAAATCCAGGCCCCTGTCACGACTGCTTCTTTACTGGCTCCTTTATCCTATTCATGCTTTCAAAATCAGTTTTTTCTTTTTCTGGAACCAGATAGAATTGATTACTTCAGTTTTACCTACATACCTCTTGTGTGTCTGTACATACACCACATATGTGCTGAGTGCTTATGGGCCAGAAAAGGGCATCAGAACCTCTGAAGCTGGGATTGTTGTGAGTTTCCTGATTTGAGTGTTAAGAACTGAACTTGGGTCCTTTTTTAGAGTAGCAAGCACCCAACATAGCTGAGCTGAAGCTGGAGAGATGGCTCAGAGATTAACTGAGCCCTAGCTGTTCTTGCAGAGGATCCAGGTCTGATTCTCAGCACCCACACAGCATCTTACAAGTGTTCCAGTTCCAGGGGACTCAATGTCATCTTGAGGCCCATGAAGGCATGTATGTGTTGTACATACATGCAGGCAAAACAAATACATGTAACAATAATAGTAATTACAATAGCTGAGCCATCTCTCTATCATATTTATTTCTATGCACATATCTATTTCTACAAAATTAACATACCGTGAACAATAATGATATCTTGGTGTTTATTTATACCCTATACTTCTCTTACTTGGTACCCAGGTATGTTAGTAACATTAACACTATCCCCTTCATTATGGTATTGGAATACATTAATAATACATAGACATTGTAAATAATGTATCAAGCAACATTTTCATACTTCCATCTTTGATAACTACTTAGGATAGTCTTAGAGATGGAACTGCGAGGTACGGAGGCATAAGGAACATTTTGAAGAATTCAACCCTTTTCAAGGTGTATCTGTTACATCCTGTTTCCACACAAATTCCTCCGTGTAGCCAGTACCCAGGCTACAGCTCTCAGCACAGGTGAAGACTGCAAGGATGCCCCAGTCCACACTTCTGCCCAGTCTGTCTGCCTTTAGGTAGTTTAATAGCTGGGGCATGACCTGAGAAGAGGACAAAATGAGAAGAATATTTCAAGGCAGGGCACCTATATTTTGGTTCAGTTTTCTTTTTTCTTCTTTCTTTTTTACAGAAAGGTCATTATTTAAGGTCATACCTGGAATTCAAATATCCTCTTGGCACCACAAGGGCAATCTGGAATATCTTTTTCTTGAGGGATATTTTCACCAGAAATCCAGATGGGTTTAATACCTCTTCCATACCTGAGAATCTAAAAATCAACAAGGACATCTCATCTAGGAATTTCCAATGGATCAATGATCCTTAGATCATTTAGAGAAAATCCACATGTGCTTCAATATACTAGCAACATCCCTAAACCCCAAAGCCATTATTTCAGCTTATTTCCTAGAAAGTGCTATTCCTCCCTACAATGCCAGAACCTTTTAAAACAATTAAAAATTACTGTGTGTGTGTACATGTGCATATGGCAACACTCATGTCGAAGTGTAATTATGGAAGTCAGAAAATCATCTATGAGAGTCAGCTTCTTTTACTGTATGGGTCCTGGGGACCAAACTGAAGAGTATCCAGTTCAGCAACAGGCATCAGCTCCACAATGTTAGAACCTCAGTCTAGTTAAGAATATCTCATTGCTAGAATCTGCATACAAAATGTGGCCCAAGGTAGTTAGTATTGTCTTCACATATTGTCAGGATCCTTAAATATTTTAAAATGGACATATATGTAGTCAGACACAGTGCTTGGTTAAATTGTTTTAAAAAGGGTAAATTCATTACAACCAGCTTCAGAGTGTTTTTCCTGTCTTTTGTTTACAACTATCAACATTGCTAAAAACCACCTTAGTGTAAAGGCCAGATCAAAGCTTCCTATTATCCTGGATGCTTATTTAATTCATATTTTTAGGAAGTTTCCTTTAGTGATTTTTGTTTATGATGAAGCAACCTAATGGGAAAAAGTTAACACTATATCATGCTTTTTTTAAGAATTGGGAATGTATATGGTGTGTAGTCATACTGGTTTTATGAGCTGAAATTAGGGGTTCTAGTAATTTTGCAAACACAGTGAAGAGGTATAAATCCCATTTTACCTGCTCTGGCTCAAGGGCTATTTTGGATTTAAACTTTTGGAAAATGTGATCTTCCCTGGATTCATGCTTTGCCATGGAATCTAGTTCTTCCTCAAGTATTCTCCCTGAAGAAAACAACACAATAATTATGGAATGCTGGTAAACCCCCACATTAGCAATTCAATGTATGGGGAATCTAGTTAGCAACCTAATTAGATAGCTTCCTCTGTTCAAGTGACATGTAATCATTATAGATGTAGTCTTTAGGGTTCAAACTGAAATACAGATGATGGCTCAGAACTATAGCAATGCATCTTAGGACTCCCCACAATGTGAGTCCTCATCACTACTGTTCTTAACCTGAACCACTATTTTTGAATAGACCAGTGGCTACCAATACAACCTTTAGTGTTAGTAACATGTATGAAAATATAATTTTTATATCCCTGAGATAAGCTGAATTTCAATTTTACCATTTTGATAAATTAGGGGAGGCATAGACTAACAGCACTTATTGCCATAAAGAGCTAAGAGAATGTACACTCCCTCAGACTGATGTCCTCTCAAAGAAGCAAAGCATTAATGATTTGGGGGACCTTGAGATACTCCATCCCCTTGCCCCAATCTCTTTCTCCTTGCAACTCAAAACAATTCTCAGCTAGGACACGGTAAATTCAGGGAAGCATTTTGAAAATTTTATCTTGTAAAATGTTGAACATCCACAAAAACAGAAATACTGTAGTTAACTGTCAAGTACTAAGAGCAGCTTCAAATCAAATTCCAAGATCCTCCCAATCAGTTCATTTTATCTACAAATAATTTTTTTAAAGATTGATTTATTATGTATACAACATTCTGCCTCCAGTATACCTGTATGCCAGAAGAGGGCACCAGGTCTCAAGATAGATGGTTGTGAGCTACCATGTGGTTGCTGGGAATTGAACTCAGGATCTCTGGAAGAACAGTCAGTGCTCTTAACCTCTAAGCAATCTCTCTAGCCCCACAAATAATTTTTGATGATTAATAAAGTTTTGTTTTTCAGGACCAGAAATTATATCTAGAGCCTGGTACATGCTGGGCAAAATGCCCTACACTGAGTTCTGAGTTCCAATCGCCATCCTGTTTTCATTCTTCCAGACAGGCTCTCATGAATTTAATCAGACTTTCCTTGACCTCATTTGGTAGCCCTAGAAGGCCTTGAATGTAACAATCCTCCTGCCTTAAGCCTCCTGAATAGTTAGGATTATAGGTATGTACCACTAAGATCCACTGATACTGAATTCGTGTGTGTGTGTGTGTGTGTGTGTGTGTGTGTGTGTGTGTGTGTGTGTGTGTAAGACAGGGTTTGTCTATGTTATGACCTTGGCTATCTTGGAATTCACTCTATTGATCAGGCTGGCCTTGAACTCTGCCAAGTGCTAACTCACTTCTTAAGTGTTAACTTCTTCAATTTCTGGTAATAAACATTTTCTTTTATTACTTGAATATTTCTTCCCAAGTTCTGAATCAACCACCTCTCTATACAGATTGTTTTATAGATCTGGAGTACCAACTACAAATAAAGTAATCTAATGATTTCTAGAAATTTAAAAATCTTTGTTGTAGGTAAAATTACTTTCAAGTTTCTGGCATCTTCTAATAAAAATTCAGACCTACTTTTTGCAAATCTGTACAATTCTTTCCTCAGAGTAAATATAGCAATTTACTCAATAAAATAATAGCAGTCAGATGTAGCACCTGTAATATTTGTATTCAGGAGGTGGAGACATGATGAGTTCAAGGCCAGCTTGGCCTACTTGAGAACCTGTCTCCAAATGAAAGAAAGGCATGCTCATTGAATTTTTCTTTCATTCTTAAAATATATTTATTTCAAAAATTACCAGAGATTTACTATCAAATCACTGCTTTGAAGTCATGTAGAATTAAGTGGTTATATAATTCAACTGCTTATATTTATGATTGCTTCTTATATAAAGCATACTTGTATAAATGACTGTCAGGTCCTACAGTCACAAGTCTTGAGCACACCATCCCTCCCATTAACATTATATTACATCCAGATAGTTTTACAAACTATCTTTTGGCATCCAAACCTAGGTTATGTGAAAGAGCAAGTGCTCTTACCCTCTGAACCATCTCTCCAGCCCTGCATCCTTACCTTTTATCAGTCACAAGGCATTTTACTTGGTTGAGCTTTCTGTGGTTTCCTCCTTACAACAGGCCCCTGACTACTGGTGCCATTTTTCCCATTATACATTGCTGTTACCAAGCATGAACTAGGCCACAAAACAACTTTCACATTAATTTTTTAATGCTTATGGCAAATAAACCAGTAAGCTGAGATTTTAATTTAGTTTCTATAAACTAGACCTTAGAGCCAGCAAGATCTAAAATCAAACTGTAAAACCTAAGTTCTTTGTTCAAACACATGATACCTAGAACTTCATTTCTTCATGGGAAGCACAAGGCAAAGTGTGTTTAATGAGCCCATGCATAAGCAAGCTTCGGGCGGGGTGAATGCTGGATTGATGACCACTATTCAAGTCTCTGTTAAATGGTCAGCACAGACATGGCTCTAGAGCATGAACTCTAGAGAAAATACCTAAAGTATGTATCTAAAAGTAGAACTAAAAAACTGAGTTACAAAGGGCCTTTCTTGTCATACATTCTGCAATTACTGTTTGATATACAATCTTCTACCGTGATATTCTCTGTGTCACCACACCACATTGATGGGGCCTTTTTCCCCTGAAGTGTATTTGATCATAGTACATCATAAAACTGATGCACCGGCTCCTTACCCATGCTTCCTGTAATTTCAGAATAATCTTCCATTTCCACAGCCTCGGGTGTAATCTCATCTTCTGCTTCTGTTATAATTTCAAATTCTGGAAACAGAAAGTTGTGGTCTGGAACTGTCTGATCTAAATGATCTACAAGAAAGTTATTAGCACCATTAGTAAACATTTAGCTTTAAAGATGATAATTTTTTTCATTTCTAAAGCATAACTCTGAGATCTATGCTGTTGAGTGATTTCATCAGTTTGAACACCAGTCACTATGGTGTAGGGCAATCACTATATAGCTATGCAGCATATGCCTGTCATCAAGTGAAATAATAAAATGTATGAAGCTGCTCCTTATATAACATGGCAAGCTTAGTCTTATGAGTCAGGCTCTCACTGTGTGTAGTCAAACTCAAATTCCTCCTGCATCTAGCACTTGAGAGAACTAGGATTACACATAGGTACCACCACCGCTGGCTCAATATTTTAAAAATACAGTAGGCTAAATTGAGATTAAATGGTACAATAAATATACCAACTGTTAGCACAGTCATTTGTTATCAAAGTATTGGATATTATACATAACTTCATAAATTCTGGGATTAGCACAAGCATAAATGAAGTGATGAGATCACAGTCTACAAAGCCATTAACAATTAAAAATTCATAATATCAGATCAGGGACGTATAAGCTGTCAACCAAAAGACATGGATGTCTACTGTTAATTGCTGTGTCTCTGTTAAGATAGCTGGTTTTATTTAGGGAGTCCTAAAAGCCAATAAGAAAGGTTGTCTACATGACTTAAGCTTCAGCAACACTGCTCTTTCATTATTAAAGTGTGTTCGTGTTAACAGTTCTTAGAACTTTTAAAGTATTACGTTTTCTAATTTCAACTTTAATCAGAAACTAAAGTATCCAGGTTGACTGAGGCGGTGAAACTGCTGAAAACAAGGATGTCTTACCTGACTGTGTACAAGCCTGCTTGTGTCCCAGCCGCCAGTCTAGTGTCTGATGCTCCTTACTGCAGTAATGTGCCTGCTTGCACTTAGAGCACATCTTAGGGCCCAAGCAGCCACAAACCCTGCAGAGATGGGCTCCTGACTTAAGCTGAAGGCACGCATTTTCTCCCGAGTCTGAAGCTACCATCTCAGAAGGCGGCTCATATGGGTAAAACTCATTTTTTCTTGGTAGTTGATTACGAAAAACTGAAACAAAGAGAGGTATGGAAAGTATAAAGGTTTTCAGTGAAACAAAAACAATTGGACCTTCGGTGCTTCACCTCATAAAGTGTGTTATTTTAAAGAGGAAAAGTTAGGTTTTCGCTTTCAGAGAGCAGTTTTTATAGGAGAGGGGATAAAAGAGTTCCATCTGACACAAGCAACTAGAGTTCCTGCTGATCAAAGAGTGGACTGCAAAAGGATGAAAATCCGTAGGAGCACATTTCTAAGAGACAATTTCTACTACCCGACTGCAATCACAGCAATTCATCCCACGCCCGAGGTTTAGCCCCTGTGGCAGCCCTAGCCTTGGTCCTGTCCCCGGACCGGCCAGCTCACCTCGCAGGCCAGCACAGCAGGGCGGTTCACGACAGCAGAAGAGAAAGAGGGTGCGGTGGAAGGCGTCGTCCCGGCCAGGCAGCGGCGCGTACACCTGCAGCAGGAAGGCCAGCGGTCGGCCGCAGCGCGCGCACGCCAGAGCCCCGGGTGCCGGCAGCTCCGACAGGCCCAGCCACGCGGGCCGCCCGCCCACTTTGCTGGGGAACTGCTCGCTACGCAGCCTCCAGGCTGGTGCCTCCTCGGCGAAGCCCAGCTCCACCGGCACAACTGTTCCTGCAGCCATGGGGTACTAGCAACAGTCGGTGTTTTGGGGGCACCGAACCGGAAGAAGGTGGTCCGTGTTACACCGGAAGGCGGGGTCAAGTCTCTGGCTGGAAGGACTCGCTGTAACCCTAGGAGAAGGCAGGAAGCGGAAATAAATACGGGATGCTGGTAGGCGGGATCCAACCTCTTCAACCCTCCACTCCACTATCTACTTCCGCGGATGGGACGTCAGACACTTTTTCAAGCTTTGAGGGACCACTGAGTTTAAAGTGTTGGTTCATAGTTGTAACCTTCAGCTATTGGGTAACAAGACTCGGTCTGGATAAGAAGCATTTCATAGTTTATGTACAGTTAGGTATTGCCATGATCTTGTGACTGTCTTAGAGTAGGAGTCTTCCCGCCGCCCCTACCCGCTTCAAAAGATTTTTTTCAGGAGCTGAGCAAGTTTTACTGAAGCTGAAATTTTGCAGATTTCTATTCACAGTTTTATCTTTAGCAAACAGGATTTGTTGTCTAAGTGGATATTGGTGATAGTCATTTCTCAGAGAACTATATAGCACCCTCTTCAGAAGGGCAAGGGGCAAGCAGGCTTACTAAGCCAGAAGTCAGCAGTTTAGGTTTTTTTGTTGTTGTGTCAGATGAAAAATAGATGCTGATACTATTTCTCTTGAGTTGTCTTTAAGCCCCTATAAAGCCCTTAGTGCCAACCTTTGTGTCAGACCTAACATCCTGAAAAGCAGATAAAGAAGATTGAAATGTATTAACAAAACTCTGTTCTTCACCTGTCAAAAAGCTAAGAATGCTGTCAGATGGCTCTGAGGCTTACAGGTGAGATTTTTACCAATAACTGACTACTTAATGTTTCCACCAATGCATTTTTAAAATACTTTGATTTTTTGATTTTCTTTGTTCTGTTACTATACACTTCATGAAATTGTTCCACATTGGAACATTGTACTTGGGAAGACCTGAATATTTGTTCTAGACTATGATCACTCAAGTTTAGCTCCAGAATAAACTTTAACCCCGCTTGAGGTGAAAGCTGAAGTTTTTGTATCAACTTAGTAATGTAACTGCAGTGGATTCCTACGTTGGTGTATGCAGAGTTCAATTAAGTACAGCTAAGACATGGAAGAGGGGAGAAAAGATTTATTACTTTCAGCAGTCATGGAGAGCACAGGAGTGACTATGCATATTCATGAGGGGTCAGCTATTTTTAAACATTCTTTTTTTTTTTAACTTTATTTTATTTATTTATTTATTTGCCTTGGTGTTTGCCTGGAACTGGAACTACAGACAGTTGTTAGCTGCCACGTGGGTGCTGGGAATCGAACCCGGGTCCTCTGGAAGAGCAGACGGTGCTCTTAACCACTGAGCCATCTCTCCAGCCCCAGAGGGGTCAGCTATTTTTAAACATGCTGTTAAGAGTATACTCCTGAGTTTGCTCAATTTAAGGTAAATTTATTTTTTCTTCTCCTTCTTTTTCTCTTAGAGACAGCCTTTCCATATGTTGCAAATCAGACCTTTGAAACTAAATCACAGGAGGAGAGTTGGAGATCTTATCTTTATTATGCTGGCAATCTGCTTGCAGACCCAGCAGGGAAGCAGGGAGCTGAGGAGCTCAGTCCTGATGCAGGTTTACATTTATAGTTTGCACAGCATCATTTTCTATCTTTTCTGTTATTGGTGGGTTTAGCTTCTGACTACAGACAATGAGTGAGGTGAAAGGGTTTGAACTTTAGCCTACATAACTAAAATCCATGAGCAAGCATCTTACAGAAGCAGAAACAATGATGTTAGAACAGTTATTTTGTAATTGTTTTTTTTTTTTTAACCAAGAGGGGGGGTACTCAGCTAATGTGAGATTATAGAAACAAAACACAAGACATATTACTGATAGCTACAAGTACAGCAAGAAATTTAAAATATTTTAATCTTTTTCATCAGCTGTGTAGCCAGGTGATTCTGGTTGGCTCCTGACTCACTGCCTCTTCCTCCTGAGTGTCAACATTAAAGACATGGGTTATTATACCCTGCCCTAACGTCATTTTCTTTAAAAGAAAAGCTAGAGCCTGAACAGGTAGATGTCCTCTTTTGATTTTGGTTGTTGTTTGATTTTTGTTTGTTTGAGACAAGGTTTGTGTGTGTGTGTGCGTGCGTGCGTGCGTGCGTGCGTGCGTGCGTGCGTGCGTGCGTGCGTGTGTGTGTGTGTGTGTGTGTGTGTGTGTGTGTGTGTATGTGTGCATAGCCCTGGCTGTCCTGGAACTTGCTCTGTAGACCAGCCTGGCCTTGAAATCAGATATCCACATGCCTCTGTTTCTAAAGTGCTGGGATTAAGGAGTGTACCACCACCACCTTCTTCCAGAAGATCCATGTTCATTTTCCAGAACCTGAATGGTGACTCTTATTTCAGGAGATGCAACACCCTCTTCTGGCCTTCTTGGGCACCAGACACACAGGTAATATGTAGAAATGCAGGCAGATAAAACATCCATCCACATAAAATAAAATTTAAAAAGAAAAGGTAGGGGGGCTGGAAAGATGGCTCAGCGGTTAAGAGCACCATCTGCTCTTCCAGAGGACCTGGGTTTGACTCCCAGCACCCACATGGCAGCTAACAACTGTCTGTAGTTCCAGTTCCAGGCAAACACCAAGGCAAATAAATAAATAAAGTTTAAAAAAAAAAAAAGAAAAGGTAGATACATTTGGTCAGGGGTTGGAAATGAAAATGCTTAACTCAGTTCTAGAGCACATGTGTAAAGTTAGGTGTGGTGGCACACAACTTTAATCCCAACACTCAGAAGACAGGGCAGCCAAAGTGAGTTCTTTTTTTTTTTTTTTTTTTTTTTTTTTTAAAACTTTATTTATTTATTTATTTGCCTTGGTGTTTGCCTGGAACTGGAACTACAGACAGTTGTTAGCTGCCATGTGGGTGCTGGGAATCGAACCCGGGTCCTCTGGAAGAGCAGACGGTGCTCTTAACCGCTGAGCCATCTCTCCAGCCCCCAAAGTGAGTTCTAAGACAGCCAAAACTATACAATAAGACCCTGTCTCAAATCCCTCCCCCGCCAAAAAAGAATAATATCTTAGAGTGCCTCTGAGGGGCTACAAATTAGACAGACATATAGGGAAAGAGGCCATAGCTAGGCCATAAAGGTATCAAACTTCCAAGATAGCTAGCTTCACCCTCCTCTCTCCTGACCTGAGATGAAAGCCTGGCAGCTTAAAACAAAGGCCTTGTGGGTTTTTTTTTTTCTTCTTCTCCTGCCTGTGGCTTCCTACCAATGGACTGGCTCAACAAGTTTGAATCCAGATCAGGACATGCCACACCATTGTGACCTAATCAATCATGCCTTTCTTCCAATTAACCTTCTCTAAATTAGGGGGGAAACTCTTTGAGAGACTTTTTAAAAATTCTAGACAGTGTAGCGCATGCCTTTAATTCCAACACTCGGGAGGCAGAGGCAGGCAGATCTCTGTAAGTTTGAGTGAGTTTGCAGCCAGCCTGGTTTACAGAGTTCCAGAACAGACTCCAAAGCTACACCAAGAAATCCTGTATGGATAAAAGAAAGAAAGAAAAAGCCTGGATTTTGGTTTCCCAAGCCCCTCCCTGCCTTGCTTTATGGTGAGTTTTTCCTTGTGTACCTGCTGTGTGTATGTGTTTCCTCACCCATAGGATAATCCCCCAGAACCACCTGTTCTTGGAAAATGTTTCTATATTCATTGTTCTAGTACCTGTTTTCCTTAACTACTTGGTCTTGCTTCTATAATCAATTCAGTCAGCTGTTTCTCTCTAAGGCAGGGTTCATGAACCCATCCCCAAGCCAATTTCTCAAGCCCTTTTTATAGGGCAAAACCACAGTGTGGGAATTTTGCATGTAAACATGGTTACAGAAGTGAGGCCATGGCAACTCTTAAAAAGGGAAACATTTAATTGGAGCTGGCTCAGAGTTCAGAGGTTTAGTCTATTATTGTCACAGCAGGAAGCATAGTGGTGTATGGCAGACATGGTGCTGGAGAAGGGCCGAGAGTTCTACACATCAGTCTTCAGGCAACAGGAACAGACAGTGAGTCACTAGGCCTGGCTTGAGTTTCTGAATCCTCACCCCCCCCTACACACACACACACACACACACAGAACACAACACAACACATTTTCTTCAACAAGGCTACTCCTCCAATAATGCTACTTCCTGTGAGTTTGTTGGGGCCACTTTCATTCAGACAACAACATTGCTTCTGAGACCAAAGGTGAGTATATTTGCCCCCAATAAATAAAGCATTTTATAGTGGCCTTTGAGCCCTTGGCATTTTTCAACCTCTGAGTTCCCAATGACCTTATTTCCACAGCTTCAGAGTTTTGACCTCACAGGAGAAGAAAGTGAGAAAGAGAACAAAGGTCAAAGGTTGTACTCAGAAGCTTTTGCATCACAACCAGCTGAAATCCTTTGGCGGGGGTGGGGGGTAGTCAGTTATTGTCTTTTTATTAATTTATACAAACTATCTTAGGAAAGCAGTAAGTCGGCCAACCCTTGCCATAACAGTTTTTGTTGTGACCATGAACGTTCCATAACCACATTCATCTGAAGGGCATTTTTTAAAAGCAGCATGCACTCTTTTTTTAATATTTATTTATTTATTATGTATACAGTGTACAGAAGAGGGCACCAGATCCCACTAGAGATGGTTTTGAGCCACTATGTTGTTGCTGGGAATTGAACACAGGACCTCGGGAAGAGCAGCCAGTGCTCTTAACCTCTGAGCCATCTCTCCAGCCCCTGAAGGGCATTTTTGATGAAGCCAAAAAATTTTGCCATCTCATCTACCTTACAGTATTTCAGGATAGCCAACTTAACTTCTTATTCATCTTATTCAACTTCTTCCCCTTCTCAGCACTACCACAGAATCTGAACACAAGATGAAAGATGTAGTCAAAGTCTATCCGTCCTTCAGTTATTAAACAACAAAGACAACCTTGATGAGTAAGAGGAACTCCTTTCTTGTTTAGGATTTTGGCCCTTATATTTTCTGTAGTGTTTGAAGATTCAATCCCAAGCATGATGATCTTCCCTATAAGAGTATATAATGAAACACTTCATTGTGGAAGCAAACAAAATAAGAAAAATTGACCTCCCTTCCCACCAAGTTTTAGAGACAGGTTCCTACTTTGAAGCCCTTGCTAGCTTGCAAATCTCAATACAGATTAAACTCACAGAGATCAGCCTGCCTCTGCCTTGTGAGCACTAATATCAAATACATGCATCACCACTCCTGGCCTCCACCTGAAATTTTAGTAGTGTAAAAAAAACGTGGTCTACTAGTTTGTGATTCTTCGGAGTGGGGTGTCTGGCTATAAACTCAGCAGGGAACTCACTTTGGTCTGGGCTAGTTTTGAATCTCCAAGTAGGCAAGCCACTGACCACTGTGCTGTTGAGTTGTGATGCCCATTAAGAAGCAGTGAGGGAGCTACTGTCCTTCCATTGTCCATGTAGAAGTTTTTTATTCTTGTTGCAAAGAGATAAATGTGGGGAGGAAGAACTTCGGTTATGTTTGAAGATTGGCCTTAGCACTTCAGTTTGTTAAACTGGGGACAAGAGACAGAAGGAGAAGGACAACAGGTACAGGACTTCAGGCCTCTGATGTCTGTCTTCCTCAGGTAAAGACAGGTATAGTGTTTCCAGAGCTTGAAAATTCCTTCTGGAAGCCTCTCACTCCCCACTCCAACTAGAATCTGGTTGTTATCCTCTATCTTACACAGAAACTGAATTCATTGCACATCCTGCCAGACCCTATTCCACCTCTGTCACACGCCACCTCGCCAGCAAGGAAGACACGACACCCAGGCTCTTCTTTCAGCAGTTTTATTCAGGAACCTTGAATTCTTACTTCTGACTTACTTACTTATGATGGGGACTAACTGACTTGCTACATGTTCTCTCTCATTCTCTCTCCTTCTGCTCTCATTCTGACCATGGGGAAACCTGTCCGCAGCCTAAATAGCCTCTGGGCAGCCAACCCTACGTAGGCACTACCCATAGGTCCAGGTACGAAGAAGCAAGCCAGATCCTCAGCCTAACCAATTACGGGATAGTTTGTCACTGAGAGCACTCACCATCGGGAAGGTGGAGGCATGGCTACATGCAGCTCTCCACACACCTCTAGAGGGTTCCAAGCCCTATATTTTCCATCAAGAGTTTCTTGTTCTACCATCTTCTTTTAGCAAGTGGTTGAAGCCACTGAAGCATTAATCTAGTTATTCTTTATCAATAAAAATTCAGGAGTCAGATATTAGGATAAGAATCTGATGATCAGGGAAGTAGAGAAGCTGCCAGTTCTCTCTTACTTGCTCTGCTCCTTCCTCAAAAGGGGCTGAGAGATCCCTCTCTGCCCCACCTTACAACTGCCTGTCCTGTCTGTCTACAGTTCTCCAAAACTTCTGTGATTAATTTTGATCAGCTAGTAGTGGGTAGCTCTGCCCTCAGACTTTAAGCAAGCATTATTTGTTAGAATGGGATCAAAATATCACATAGAATTTTTCCTTTTTGTCTAAAAAAGAAAGACTTTCACCAAGATAGTAAAACTATATACAGTAAGAACAATAACGACATACAAATATATACAAGTAAGAATTACATTCACAATCACCAGTTCACATGCATTTGGCAAAATCAGAGAAAATACTCCATTATATATATCCTACCTTGGTGAGTACAAAGTGCTGTACCTAATTCACTTCCAGGGCTGGAGAGATGGCTCAGAGGTTAAGAGCACTGACTGTTCTTCCAGAGGTCCTGAGTTCAGTTCCCAGCAACTACATGGTGGTTCACCTAATTCACTTCTTTTTCAAAAAATATTTATTATGTATACAGTATACACATGAGGGTACCAGATCTCATTAGAGATGGTTGTGAGCCCCCATCACTCCCTCACTCACATGGCTTGGCTCTGTGGGTGTCTTTTTTTTCTGATATTCCAAACTATTTTCATTAAATATACAATATATCAATTAATTCTGATGTTTTCCTGTTTATTTTTTTATCCAGATGGTCTATTGGAGAAAGTAGGATTGTGAAATAATTTACTATTAGTGGATTGATATTAATATGTTTTTTTTTTAAATTCTAGTAGTGGACTTATGAAATTGGGCACCTCTGAGTTTGACACATATATGTTTAAGATATATTTTATATATGTGTTTTTTTAGTTAGGTGTTCCTGTGATTAGCATGAATTATGTCTTTGCATCTCTTCTGATTAGTTTTAGTTTGAAGGCTATTTTGTCAGATATTAGGTAGAAACACCTGGTTGCTTCCTGGTCCTATTTGGAGTACTTTTGTTTATCCTTTTACTCTGAAGCAGTGCCTATCTTTAAAACTAATATGTGTTTCTGGTAGACAGCAGATAGATTTTTTTAATATTTATTTTTATTTTATGTGAATTGGTGTTTTGCCTGCATGTATAATTGTGTGAGGGTGTCAGATCTTGGAATTACAGACAGTTGTTAGCGGCCATGTGGTTGCTGGGAATTGAACTCAGGACCTCCAGAAGAATAGTTGGTGCTCTTAACTGCTAAGCCATCTCTCCAGCCCCTGATAAATAGATTTTGTTTCTTGATTCATTCAGTCTTTTGATTGGAGAATCAAGGGCATTGATAATTAAAGTTATTGTTGAGATGTGTATGCTGTGGTCATTGTTTTGTGGCTTTTTGTTGTTGTTTGTTTTCTCAGTGATATTTTGTGTCTTAATTATATTTTCATATTTCTTTCCATGGTCTCTCTTCTGTGTTCATCCCTCTATTGAAATAATGTTTTCTGTATTTTCCTGAGGATTGGCTTTTTTTAAAAAGCTGTTTATGTTGCGAATTTTTTTCTTTCAATCATGGCAGATAGTTTTGTTGGGTGTGGTTAGAAGTTTCTCATCCAGCCTAGCCTCAAGGTCAAGACCCGTAATCCAACAGTCACTTAGTCCCAAAGAAACACATAGAAGGCTTATATTAATTACAAGCTGTTTGATCTATAGCTCAGGCTTATTTCTAACTTGTATGCTTTAAGTTAAGCCATATTTCTATTTATGTTTAACCATGTGGCTTAGTATCTTTTTATTCAGTGCAGCATTCTTATCTTGCTTCCTCTGTGTCTGCTTTCATCTGCTTCTCTGTTCTTCCACTTCTTAGAATCTTCCTAGTCCAGTCTGTACTTTCTGTCTAGGTATTTGATCAATCAGCATTTTTAAGTCAGTAAGATGTGGTGATATGTTATATATTCAATAAAACCAGTCTGGAATATCAGAGAAGAAATCTACCCCCAGTCAATCCAAGAGGGTCAGAAAGTGGTAACTCACACCTTTAATCCCAGCACTAGGAAAGACTTGGCATGGTGACCTACACCTTTAATCCAGGCTCCCAGGTAGGCAGTGGTGGTGCCTTGCCTTTAATCCCATAACTCCAGAGACAGAGATCTTTCTGTGTTTCTGTGAGTTCAAAGGCTAACTACCAAATAGTAGTAGCCTACACCTTTAATCTTAACCTGGATGTGATTCAACTGGGCAAAGAAGGTATTTAAGGCTGGTGTAGGAAGACAGAGGAGGCATTAGAAGCCCAAAGAGCAAGATTGAGGAAGCTGGAAGACAGCTGGGTGAGATTTGACTGTGATGTTTCCTCTCTTTGATATTTCAGCCTTTCCCCTGTATCTGGCTCTGAGTTTCTTTTAATACAACCAGAATTCCTGCAACAGTAGGAGTGACAAATATTTACAGTTTACAAGAGCGTAGTCCCACACCAGTTGAGGATATTTTTCTGGGTTGGTTGTTACAATCTTTTAGGAGTTGGAATGTACTGCTTCAGGATCTTCTGGCTTTCAATTTCCATTGAGAAATCAGCTATTACTACTCTAATGGGTTTCCTTACATTTTTTTTCTCTTGAAGCTCTCAATGTATTTTCTTTTTTAAAATATTTATTTATTTATTTGCCTTGGTGTTTGCCTGGAACTGGGAACTGGAACTACAGACAGTTGTTAGCTGCCATGTGGGTGCTGGGAATTGAACCCCAGTCCTCTGGAAGAACAGTCAGTGCTCTTAACTGCTGAGCCATCTCTACAGCCCCCTCAATGTACTTTATTTGTTATGCATACTTAGTGTTTTAACTTTGCCACACTTTGGGGATTTTTTCTAGTTCTATATGCTCCTTGTACTTGTATGGGTGTATCTTTCCTTAGTTTGTGGAAGTTTTCTTCTTTGATCTTGTTGAAGATCTAGTCTATGCCATTGACTTGGGATTCTTCTCCCTTGTCTATGCCTAGAATTCAAAAGTTTGATTTTTTTTATGGTGTTCCACATTTCCTGTGCCTCTTTCCTGTATTTTTAAATTTTTTCATTCTCTTGTTTATTTGATATAGACCCTCTATTTTATCATTTAGACCTAATAGTCTGTTTTCTCCTTGATTTATTTTACCTGTAAGGATTTTTTTTTTTTTTTACTTTTCTTTGGGCTATTGGGTTTGTCAGTCTCATCTTAATTTCTGCTGAGTCCTCTTCAATATTTTGATCTCTTGATTGGATTATTTTCTCAGGTCTTGGGTTGTCTTTGTCATTTTCATCAGCCTAATGTTTGTGTTTTTCTGGGCATTGCTCAGACATTTATTCTCCTTAGGCTCTTTTCCTTGATTTTATTGAGCTGTTTCTTTGTGACGTTATTAAATTCCTTGAATTATTTGATGAACTTTATGATTGTTCATTTAATGTCTTTGTCCTGGAATTCATCTAAGTAATTCTCATTGACAAATATTTCTACAGAGCTAGTAGGTTTAGAGAGAAGATACTGACTTGATTTTTCATATTTATGGGACTTCCTTTGTTAGTTTTGAGTTTATTGTTGATGGAGCAGGTTAAGAGACAAGAGAAGGGGTGGGGGTGGGTTGGGTCTAGGAATTGAAAATGTATTGAGTGAAATGAAGTCAGGTGGGCAAAGAGAACTGGGTCGGTATGCAGGATGTGCTTCCTGTTCCAAGTTGGGTAGTATGGATTTAGACAGGTCTGAGTACAAAGGTAAGATATGATATGAAAGAGTCTTATGGTTTGGCAAATAGGGGAGGAAAATACTGGCCCAAGCATAAAGCTCCTCTGTAATGAAGGCAAGAAAGACCAGACTAGGCTGGTGCATTGGATGTGAGACTCAGGCTAAATCTGGTAGGTTGTGGGAAAGTCATGGATGAAGTGGCCATGAGTACTCACCAAGTTATATGCTGGAGGAGGATATATAATATCTGAGTATGGAGTCAGTGTACCATGTCTGATGGCTGCATGAAGTTAGGACTTGCCTGGAGGATGCCTAGAGATTGGCTGTGGCTCAGGAAGAGATGGTGGGACTGTTAGGACTAGATCTGAGCACAGGATGTGGGGCCTTGAAGAAGCCTAGAGGTTGCTTGCTACAAGGGGAAGGTGGCCAGACTAGGAGCACTGGCTGTGGGATGCAGGCTAGATCTGGTGGGTCATGGGATTTGTGTTTCAGGTGGAAGGACAAGTATGACATAGTGGTAAATAGCCACCAGGCTAAACCCTGGAATAGGAGATGGAAAGTCTAGGTATGGAGTTGGGTGGTAGATGCAGTACCCCAGTAGTATTTTTTTAAAGGTATCATTTTTCAATATTTTAATTAGTGTGTATTAATTATACAAAGTAGTAGGTTTCATTGTGACATTTTCACACATGTAAAGTACTTTGAATTTAT